>VYZU01091208.1:0-20113 GCA_013401355.1 Ceyx cyanopectus | reverse complement strand
TGGACACTGTGTTCAGAAGTGGTCAGGCTAAATGCATTTAAAGTGTATAGACACACATAATTTATATAGAATTTTAAAATCTGCTTTCTTTAATCTGCCTTCACTTCTTAGGTCCCCAAGTACTTATCACAGCAGTGGAATAAAGCTTCAGGAAGAGGTGAAGTGGGGAAACTGAGGATCATCAAGTAAGCCTTTTACTGTACCTTTATTGATTGCAGTTCTGAGAAGTTACCTGCAGTAAAACAGATTTATTTTGCACCTCTTATAATAATTCAGTTTCTTGCAAACTCTGTGTGTATTTCTCTAATATTAATATTAGAAATACANAAAAAAAAAAAAAAAGAGCCAATCAGGAGTGACAATGAGAACAAAATGATAATTTGAATTTGCTTTTTTATCAGGAAAGCTAAACTTGTGGAATTAGATGATGGAAACTAAAACATTAAATATTTTCTTTTGCAGAAATCAAGGAAGAACAGAAGTAAGTAATTGCTAAATCCAAAGGCTGTGAGAGTGTTGTATTTTGAATTCTGAAAGTTGATCAGAACATGCTATTTCTAATATCTAATATGTTTAATTACACCTGTAATGAGATATGCACCACTGAATGAGGAGAGAATTCTGTTTGTAGCCCTGCCCTTAGACTTACTGGGGGATTTCCATCAGGTCTCTCTGCTCTAGAAGTTCATTTATTGCTGCTGTAAGCAGCAGTTGTCACAGTGACCTTGTCTCTAAGCATTTTGAGATGTGTTAGGGCAAAAGGCTCTCTGAGAGCTAAGGAGGATAATGCTAAAGCAAAAGAAGGTGTAGCTGGAGGCTTGAGGAAGTATTCTCTGGCTTATGATTGGAATTTCATCCTACTAAATAGAAGGCCACTTGAAGGTTTGCCTGCATGGTAAGGTAACTGCTTTTATTAGCAGCCTTGGTGACTTGCAGTAACTTCTGTGTCTCTTACAGGAGGTTTACAGAAAATTTAATTAGATAATATTACTTGGAACACCATTTAGTTCTGTCACTGAATTAGAAGACACTGTGGACAAAAATAATGGCAAGGAAGCAAACTACCCTTCTCAGTTGATGAGGTGGCCAAACTCCTTTCAGAATAAGCAGAGAGAGTTCTAGAGGTTTGGATGTTTGACTGACCTCTTCTAGGCTGGAACATGAAAGCTTTGAAAGCTGTATTTCAGCAAGACATCAGTATAGTAAGACTTATCCCCCTCTTGATTTTTTTTCTCATGGAAATGGGATCTACTACTTGTGTTTTCTCTCTTTTTGTTTCCCTGTAACTCGTAAAGCTGTAGCACTGAGTCTGTCTAGTAACACTGTGGTAATTGTGACTGTTAGGTGTCATTTACTTTGACTGAAGAGCTTGCAAGCATCAATGATATTGGAGGAAAACCTGCTTCAGTCAGTGCACCAAGGGAACACCCATTTCTTTTGCAAAGTGTGGGAGGACAAACCTTAACAGTGTTCACAGAAAATTCAGTAGGTAAGTTAAATTTATGTGTAACAAGTCCAGTTTACATCATTTCAGTGAAGTGAGGTCTGTAAAGGCCAGAAGACTGGGATTTCTTGGGTTTATTATTATATTCATCCATCCATCACACTGTTGCACTTATTTGTTTGTCTGTTTTCCTCAGATGCTTAACTAATTTACATTCTCCACATGGAGCTATCATGTACATTTCAGCTGTGAGGCTGCTGAAGAGTGGAATGCAGTTTGTTGTGTATGTCCCTAAAAAAAAAATGTTTTGGTGTTCCCATGTACTTTTCAGTTACAAAAATAATAATAATAGATGGTTTGGGTTGGAAGGGATCTTTTCAAGGTCATCTAGTCCAGCCCTGCAGTGAACAGAAACATCTTGAAGTAGATCAGCCTGAGCTTGAATGTCTCCAGAGGTGGGACCTCCACCACCTCCCTGGGCAAGGTGTTCCACCACCCACATGGTAAAGAATTTCTTCCCAACATCCAGTCTAATTCCACCTTTCTCTAGTTTAAAACCATTGTCCCTTTCTTTAATAATATTTTTCTCAATACCTCTGCCTTCTGGGGAGCTAAAAACTACAGCATAAGCAACTTCTGGTGTTTTGATGTTCATAAGGTAGCAATTAATTGCTGTAATGACAGTGTAATGCTTTGTCAAATAAATGAGGGAGGGAGAATTGTAACTCACAGGACAGAGTTAGAATACTTAGTAAATTTGACCACCTCCTTTTTAAAACCTATTTTAACAATTTAATGGTTGAGCATTGAGATCTCAAGGTACAAGCAGCTTGGCTGACTCAGTTGTGTTTAGAAGTATGAGCTGTTATGGTAACAACTCAGGCACTTTTCATTTGTTAGCCCTTTCTCTGAAATTAATGTAATTTTGTTACTGCTTTTTCACTTAAAAAAAAAGTAGTGTTTTCTTGTGTGTGACTTAACAGACTAAATACTGGGTTTTATAATTACATTACAAATTTAGGAAGAGACAGGGAGCAATTTGTCAAGAATGTTCCAGGAATTTTAGTAGCACCTCATCCTTTTTCATTTCTCTGTGCCTCAATTTTAGAATGCTTAACAAAAGAGAGAGTTTTCAGGTGTGAAGATGTGTTTTGGAGTATACATTCAGTGAGTTTTGCATCACTGCTTCAAATTCCATGCCATTTTACTTCCCATTACATGCTTTTGGTACCAAATTCTGCTTTAAAAGCCTCAACTGGTAACTTAAGTTGCAGTGAGTGCAGTTACTTAACTTGGATGTGGAGTATTTGTCATCATTTAGAATGCAAGTCATTAGAATGTGATAACTAGAAGATGCCCATTTATTTCTGCTTTGCCATCTGTAACACCAGTGTCTCAAAACTTTGAGGTACTTAGAAGCTTTCCAATTTTTATGTGATCAATTAAAAACCTTGCATTTCTTGGCAACTAGAAAAATGTTATTCAAGGACTGTGGATCTGTGGAGAAGTTGTTACATTAATCAGGAGCAAAGGGTAGGTAGTGAAATGAGAAATGTTTGGGATGAAGCACTGAATAAGCAGAGACCCTGTCAAAATTGTTTTTGCTTGAGATTAACAAATGTAACATGCACTCAAAGTGCTCTCATGAAACTTGCTGAAATGCAAAATGGCTAAAAATGTGTTGCTGTTGTATTAAAGCTGGTGTTGGCAGTACAGTCAAAAATAAACTTTAATGTGCTTTTCTTGCATGACTTTTTTGGGTTGGAAAGATGAATGTAACCCAAGTGTTGCAGATTCCAGTCAGATTTCTTAAAGACACTGTGTTCCTTGCAGCCACACTCTTGTGTTTCAGTGGCTGTCTCCAATATGTTTTGAGCTTCTTGGCCAATTTCAACTTATTTAATTCTGGCTAGTGTGAAAGCAAGTGTCTGAGGAGTGGAGCAAAACTATGTGGATATCCCAACTGAAAGAAAGGCTGCTACTCTATTGGGTGCCAGAAGATGCATATTGAAAAAAACCCACTATACTGATATCAGCTGTGGAAGACAACTGAATAAAAACTTAATATTTTCACATTAGTCAATCTCCAGGAAGACACAGCCCTAGGAAGTTGAAATCTACTCATTTTTATGTATTCATCTACACCTTCTAATTTAATATTTTTGTGAAAAGCATTGCTGACATTGGTGCTTTTTCTCTTGTTAAATACACCATGTAACAGAGTCAATATTCCAGTTTCAAGCATGGGTCAAAGATTAAGCTGGTATGGAAATGCAGACAGCATTGCTAATGTTGCACCTGGAAGGATGGATTTGAGTTGTTATTATGCAAATGAAAGATGGATAAAAAAAGTGCTTCAGGTATTGCTCAGTCAACACCCCTCTTGGACTGAAAGTGTCTAAAATGGAGCAAATAGCTCTTTGTAAAGGTGGGTTTGTTGTTGTTTTTATCACATCATTAATATCTGTTCTGTGTACTCTAATCNCTTTAATAATATTTTTCTCAATACCTCTGCCTTCTGGGGAGCTAAAAACTACAGCATAAGCAACTTCTGGTGTTTTGATGTTCATAAGGTAGCAATTAATTGCTGTAATGACAGTGTAATGCTTTGTCAAATAAATGAGGGAGGGAGAATTGTAACTCACAGGACAGAGTTAGAATACTTAGTAAATTTGACCACCTCCTTTTTAAAACCTATTTTAACAATTTAATGGTTGAGCATTGAGATCTCAAGGTACAAGCAGCTTGGCTGACTCAGTTGTGTTTAGAAGTATGAGCTGTTATGGTAACAACTCAGGCACTTTTCATTTGTTAGCCCTTTCTCTGAAATTAATGTAATTTTGTTACTGCTTTTTCACTTAAAAAAAAAGTAGTGTTTTCTTGTGTGTGACTTAACAGACTAAATACTGGGTTTTATAATTACATTACAAATTTAGGAAGAGACAGGGAGCAATTTGTCAAGAATGTTCCAGGAATTTTAGTAGCACCTCATCCTTTTTCATTTCTCTGTGCCTCAATTTTAGAATGCTTAACAAAAGAGAGAGTTTTCAGGTGTGAAGATGTGTTTTGGAGTATACATTCAGTGAGTTTTGCATCACTGCTTCAAATTCCATGCCATTTTACTTCCCATTACATGCTTTTGGTACCAAATTCTGCTTTAAAAGCCTCAACTGGTAACTTAAGTTGCAGTGAGTGCAGTTACTTAACTTGGATGTGGAGTATTTGTCATCATTTAGAATGCAAGTCATTAGAATGTGATAACTAGAAGATGCCCATTTATTTCTGCTTTGCCATCTGTAACACCAGTGTCTCAAAACTTTGAGGTACTTAGAAGCTTTCCAATTTTTATGTGATCAATTAAAAACCTTGCATTTCTTGGCAACTAGAAAAATGTTATTCAAGGACTGTGGATCTGTGGAGAAGTTGTTACATTAATCAGGAGCAAAGGGTAGGTAGTGAAATGAGAAATGTTTGGGATGAAGCACTGAATAAGCAGAGACCCTGTCAAAATTGTTTTTGCTTGAGATTAACAAATGTAACATGCACTCAAAGTGCTCTCATGAAACTTGCTGAAATGCAAAATGGCTAAAAATGTGTTGCTGTTGTATTAAAGCTGGTGTTGGCAGTACAGTCAAAAATAAACTTTAATGTGCTTTTCTTGCATGACTTTTTTGGGTTGGAAAGATGAATGTAACCCAAGTGTTGCAGATTCCAGTCAGATTTCTTAAAGACACTGTGTTCCTTGCAGCCACACTCTTGTGTTTCAGTGGCTGTCTCCAATATGTTTTGAGCTTCTTGGCCAATTTCAACTTATTTAATTCTGGCTAGTGTGAAAGCAAGTGTCTGAGGAGTGGAGCAAAACTATGTGGATATCCCAACTGAAAGAAAGGCTGCTACTCTATTGGGTGCCAGAAGATGCATATTGAAAAAAACCCACTATACTGATATCAGCTGTGGAAGACAACTGAATAAAAACTTAATATTTTCACATTAGTCAATCTCCAGGAAGACACAGCCCTAGGAAGTTGAAATCTACTCATTTTTATGTATTCATCTACACCTTCTAATTTAATATTTTTGTGAAAAGCATTGCTGACATTGGTGCTTTTTCTCTTGTTAAATACACCATGTAACAGAGTCAATATTCCAGTTTCAAGCATGGGTCAAAGATTAAGCTGGTATGGAAATGCAGACAGCATTGCTAATGTTGCACCTGGAAGGATGGATTTGAGTTGTTATTATGCAAATGAAAGATGGATAAAAAAAGGGCTTCAGGTATTGCTCAGTCAACACCCCTCTTGGACTGAAAGTGTCTAAAATGGAGCAAATAGCTCTTTGTAAAGGTGGGTTTGTTGTTGTTTTTATCACATCATTAATATCTGTTCTGTGTACTCTAATCCTTGGATCCTTATGTTGTAGTGACCATCTTTTTGATGGTCTTTCAGCAAATGAATGAGGGATAACAAAATTGTCTCTAAAATAATTTGTAATCTTGGAAGATAACTGCAGGGACTCTCCATATTCTGAATATTTCAGTACTTCCCATTATCAGGTCACCTAGAGGAAGCAAAAGAGATCAAATGTTACAAATAATGGAATATTTTCTGCATGCTGTTAATTTCTAGACTTCTGACTGGATTTCCTTTGATTTTTTTGTTTAATTTTGTCTGAATTAAACTTGCTTTTCTAATGCCCATTGTAGTTAGAACAAACACTGTAGTTCTTACACTGTAAACCTCTGCATCCTTGACAGTCCCATATTAGTTTTTGGACAGCATCAGGCTCTTGAGAGGTGCCATTTGTTAAATGCTAAGTCTAACAAATTGCAGTTTCTTGGTCTTCTGCAGTATGCTAAATATGAGCTAATGTAAAGCTGGATAAAGTGGATCCCATCCCAGGTACTGTTGAAAATCTGGCATACACTGCCTTTCATATATAGTACATTTTCTGTTCAGAATAACTCTGGTGTTTCTCCTGTTTCTGTGTTTTGAAATAGCTTTAGTGAATAATAGAGCTTAGTACAATACACTCCAAAAGCTGTAGTTGGAAAATCTCCCCCCACTTCCTCTGCAAGGCTGTTTGCACGTGGGAGAAGTCGTGTTGTCACCATTTCTGGGCACACCACTGAGTGTGCAGTGCCATTCCTGAGCAGCAAAGCAGGGGGAAGGATGGAGTCTGCACAGGGATCCAAAGCACACTTCTCTCTGGCTGGCTAGATCTTGCTGTCTAGGCTGGTTGCAGGATTATTTCTGCATTAAATATGAACTACCTTCTGTTCCATAAACACCACCATATGTACATCAACAGTTGCTATGCAACAATGCTATTTGTGCTTCCAGTCATTTTCTCTTCTCTTTGTCATCAGCTGTCATAGCTGTATTTCTTTTTTTGGGGCAGGAGGAAAGGAGAGGAGAGAATTTTGCATATATTTAAATGTGTTGTGTTGAACAAAGTGTATTTTTCCTCTGCATGAGTAGCTAAGTACTATCTAAGGGCAAGTCATAGGTTTGATACAGGATTTGGTTAAAGATGTGGGTTTTTTTTCTGAGCATCCTACTGGCAGACACCCTGACATAAGGAAGTGCTATAATTTGACAGTTTCTTTCCTGGTTGAAGAAATGAGAACATGCTTTTATTAAACATTTAACAGCAAACTTTTCCAATTGTGGTTACAAATTAATTCCCTTACTGCTTTAATTACCTGTTCTTTATTTTTTTTTGTTTTCTGCCAGCAGGTAGTTTAGGATTGCTGGCTCCAAACATAAATCAAAAATGCTTCTTTGTTATAATGATAAAAGTTTCTAACTAGTTTCTTACTGAGTTAGCTCTTGGAAAAATGGGCTGCTGTTGTGACTTGAGAAAACACAGACCTTGACAGGCAATTGCATCCCTAACTGTAAAGGATTGATGGGTGAAGAGGAAGGTTTTGCACTGGAGGCACCAATCAGGTAGAAGATATTTCTGTAAAGTTGGGTGAGAGGACTCATTTTATTGAAACTTGTTAATATATCTTCACAACTTCCTCTTCATACATGAGATTACCTCAATTCCTATTTTACTGACTTGAAATTCCTTCATGCTTGTCCCATCTTTCTAAAAGAAGAGGTGTTTAGAGAATTCCACTGACAGAATGACTGCCAGACCCTTGTTTCTGAGCTGCATTCATGTGTGGATTGTTTCTCTGTTTCATGCTTCACAGAGCATTACTGGCTCCTAACACTGCATCCTTCTCCAGTGTTCTGAGTAGTCTTCTTTCAGAATTCCAATTAATGAAATACAGGGTTTGGGTTTGTTGTTGTGTGTGTGTTTGAATTCCTGTTCAATAATACACTTCTCCCTGCCTATGTACTTTAGAACAGCTCCTCATTCCCACACCCCTTGAATATTCTCCCCTTGGTTTGGGTTGCTTTTTTTTTTTACTTTATATAGCTTCTCAAATATGAAAGGACCTCTTCTGAGTTTGAAATGAATCATGCCTACTGTATGATTAACAATGCATGGTTGTATTCCAGTGAAAATGAATATTCAGAGGTTTGTCTTCTGCATTTGGCTGTATCTGATATTTCAAAATAGAAATTATTTAAAGAAACACCGATTAAAAATACTTCTTATAATAATAATTCTTTAATTAAAGCTGTCACTCCTATAATTACATTTAATTATTTCCACTAAAATACATAGTGCTCAGAATCTTGATGCCTTGTGATACTGCTGGGTCTAATCTTACTAGATGAATGTTTGACTTCTCAATCTTTTCATCAAACCCTTATTTAAGAAATAAACACCCTCCCTCATCATTCTGCCATCTTAGCTCTGCTGGGAAGTTTTGACTTGTGTCTTTCTACCTTAAAATACTTTGCTGTTGTCTTCTACTTATTCAGACTTACACTTAACCACCCCTTCTGGACTCCAAAATGCTTTTGGGTCTTAATGCTGCTTTATTTTTTTATGTACTTCAGTCTTTGATGGAGTGTTTACAGAAGGGGCAAATGTATCAGCAGCTTCACAATCCAAAGAAGCAGCAGCAAGGGCAGCCTGGCAGATCTCAGGCATTTATGTACATTTTCAAATATTTGTCGTGGTCCAAAATAAGGTGCAAACTATGACCAGAAAAGCAGAATATGTGACTCATACTGACAGCATTTTGATGGGTCCAAATTTCCTATGTATTATTGTCCATTTAGAAAAGAACTGTTAATACATATATCTTTCTTTTTAATTTAAAAAAAAAAATATTCTATAAGAATATTAATATTGATTGATATTGTTTTAATATATTATTAATATTTATAATAATAGTCTATGATTCTGTGATTCTGTACTTGCTTCATATGAGTGTTGCAAGGATTCAAAAATTACTCTATAAAGTGGATTCAGTGTAAGCTCCTAATTTTCTTTTAATTTTTGTAATTTAAACTAAAGGCTATTCATTCCTGTTCATATTTAAACAACTGAAGATAATACATAATATATAATGGTAGGTTAGAATGGTCTCATTGATGGGAGTAGAATTGACTTTCTGCCTATTTTATTGACTTTAAATTTGGGTGGTATTTTTCACTGAAGTTTGTATAAAACAAACCCAAAACAAATAACACACACACACATACCTGCCTGCCAAACGAAAATAATCAACAAGAAAACCCAACCAACCAGCCCCAGCTTCTTGACATTTCTCTATGAATCTTGTGTGTTGTGGAGGAGGCAGAGCAGCTGTAATCTGCACTGATTAAATATATTGAGTAGACATAGTACAACTTCCTTTACATTTGTCATGGTATTAGTGCTGACAAGACTTTTAAAGCAGATTTATGACATCACAATAATAATAATTGTCTATGAGGAGAAAAAAAAACACCACTTTTTTTTTGGTAAGGCTTGGGTTTTGTATCATTGGAGGTTTTTTTGGCTCTGCTGCTGAGGGCAGATTCTGATACACAGAAGCAAACACAGGCTCCCCTTGTAGCCATGATACACATTTATTATGTTGAATCAGAGCTGCTAAGAGTTGCCAAGTGTGATTTCTTAGGCACTAGTTTGGGCAAGGTAGGCAGTCTCACTGAAAGAGTTAAAAAGAAAAAGCCTTAAATCTAGCTGCTGTTTTCATTTCAGTCTGGGAAGGGATTGCTCCCTTAGCACATTTGCACATTCTTTGTTATTTCCTTCGTATTTTTATTACGTGTGTGTACTGAATATTACTCTAACTCAGTTGTAACTTAATTAAGGAATTGCTTAGATAATAACATTGTGCTGTGAATATACTAAATACAAGCAAAAAATATTATTGAAGAGAAAATACTTGTTTTGCTGCATACACACTCTTCTGCATGTTTATCTGAAAGTTGGCAGGGCTTTAAACTCATTTTGTGGATACACTTGGGTGGGAAGGGGCTGTGTAATGGTGTTTTCTCACTGAGAAAGCACCTGCCTTCAGCTGCTGAGACTGACAACCAGCTGTAAAGAAAGAAGGATCTTGCTGTTCTTAGCATTTGCATTAGTCCTCAGGCTGTCAGCCATCTCAGGGAGAAAACAGGGCCATCAGCCATGAAAGCCAGCAATCTTCAGTGGCAAGAAAAAGGGCAAGAAAAATATTTCATGTTTTCAGTTCTGTTAATGCCCAGCCTGTAAATGGCAGAAGGGATCCAACTAACAACTCAAAAATTACTGAGTTAGAGTAGTAATTCACTCTTGTCTGTAAGTAAATAGTCTGTAATGGTAGCTGTGACATTTCTGAGTTGAAAGCTAAGGGCAAATACATTTTACCATTTTTTACTGTATTTCAGTTAGGTGAAAAAGTTCTTTTTATTCTCTTCCACCTTAGAAGATGCTTGAAAAGAAATAGAGGAGGAGCCATCAAATTTCAGGTTGACAAATATATGTAGAGGTTTAATGTTGTAGGACCTCATAAGTGTTAGAACTCAGTTTACCAAAATATATCTGCTGGCTGCCATCTCTTGAAATGCTGAATTGCAATTCCATGCAGAAAGGTGTTTCTGAATCTTGACTCTGCCATTCACCATTCAGTCCTAATTTGTTGGCAAGTCACTTTGCAACACTTCTGTCCAGGTTTTTCCTTCAAGCATAGTTTCATTCTCTGTAGAACACGAGATGTTTCTGATTAGGGGTGTTCTTTGCACCTAACAAGTTGAGCTGCAATTCCATTTGAAGGCCAATGATCAGGTGAGGGAAAGATTAAAGAATTAAACCTTTTCATCATCTGCAGAAAGGGCAGTGGAAGGGCTTGATCAAACTGAAAAATTTACCTGATGTCAGCTAAGAATATTCTACTGCAGAACCTTGATTATTTTTTTAATATACAAAAATAATATTCATTTGTCTAGAGTGATCAGTGAGAGACATGGATAGTATTCATCATTTCATTATCATCCTACTACTGATTTGATCTATTTGATATACATACACAGAATTACACAGAATTATTAAGGCTGGAGTAGACCTTTGAGATCATCAAGTGCAGCCTAAGAGCTGACACCAGCACACCCAGCTAGACCATGGCACTAGAGCCACATCCAATCTTTCCTTCAACACCACTAGGGATAGTGACTCCAGCACCTCCCTGGGCAGCCCATTCCAGTGTCTAATCACCCTTTCCCTAAGGAACTGCTTCCTAATGTCCAACCTAAACCTCCCCTGGTACAGCTTCAGGCCAAGAAGACTCTGTGCTGTAGAGAGTGATGAGCTCTCCCCTGAGTCTCCTCCTCAGCTCCCTCAGCCTCTCCTCAGCAGACTTTCCCTCCAGTCCCTTCCCCAGTCTCATCACTCTCCTCTGGACCCTCCAGCCCCTCAATGTCCTTCTGGAAGTGCAGGGCCCAGAACTGCCCCCAGTGCTCCAGGTGAAGCCCCCCCAGTCCCAGACACAGAGGGAGAATCACATCCCTAGTCCTGCTGGCCACACCATTCCTGATCCAAGCCAAGATCCCATTGGCTTTCTGTGCCACCTGGGCACTCTGCTGGCTCATCTTCAGCTGGTTGGCACCCAGTGCTCCCCAGTCCCTCAACTGGGCTGCTCTCCAGCCACTCACCCCCCAGTCTAGCACTGTGTGACTGCAGTGGTCTGTAGTCATGTGCAGCTTCATCCCACAGAGCTCAATCAGCTCTCATTCCAGTTGTGAGGTTGGGCACTAAAAAAGATTCTTTTTTATTGCTCCCTGTTGCAAATTATTCATCAAAAGGTAAATTTATAAAAGTTACTCAAACCCAGTGATTTTATCATTATTTATAATCCTGTGCTTTGCAACACACATTTAAAATGTANTCTAGGGTAGAATATAATCAAAGTGAAAAGCGACTTAAGAAACTGATTGTCTGCTGTCACCAAAAGATTAAATTATTATTTTTTTTTTATTTATATGAATTGGGGAAATGATAAGGGAGAGCTTTAGAGATGTAATCTTATTTTAGATTATATTTTTAATTGCTGCTTTTTTTTTAAAATCTTTTAGTTTGAATTCTTTCCTCTTCTTTGGAACATTTGTAGCAGATTTTGAAATGAGGGGTAACAGTTTCAAACTGAAAGAGAACAGATTTAATCAGGTATTGNTTTTTTTTTTTTTTCCAGAAAGCCAACCAGAAGAAAAATCTGAAAGCAACAGCATTGGTGAGTGTGGACATTTTCTTTGAAACACTGAAGAAATTACTTACTATTACAGATTAAATTAAATTACAGAAAGACTGCACCTTTTCAGTTTTACTTTCCAGCAAATTAGTAGATTAAAACCAGCCTTTTTTTTGTTAAATTTCTAGGGTAGAATATAATCAAAGTGAAAAGCGACTTAAGAAACTGATTGTCTGCTGTCACCAAAAGATTAAATTATTATTTTTTTTTTATTTATATGAATTGGGGAAATGATAAGGGAGAGCTTTAGAGATGTAATCTTATTTTAGATTATATTTTTAATTGCTGCTTTTTTTTTAAAATCTTTTAGTTTGAATTCTTTCCTCTTCTTTGGAACATTTGTAGCAGATTTTGAAATGAGGGGTAACAGTTTCAAACTGAAAGAGAACAGATTTAATCAGGTATTGAGAAGAAGCTCTTCACTCTGAGGGTGGTGAGACACTGGAACAGGTTGCCCAGGGAAGTTCCAGATGCTCCATCACTGGGTGAGTGTGTTCAAGACCAGGTTGGATGGAACCTTGTGCAACGTGGTCCAGCTGGAAGTGTCCCTGCCTATGGCAGGAGGATAGATCATCTTTAAGGTCCCTCCCAACCCATTCTGTGATCCAATGAATTGTAAGTTCTTTGGTCAGAAAGTGATTAGTCTGAAATATTGATAGTACATACCAGTTGCATATTAGTCAGTCCAATGCTACCTTACATACAGTTAAAAATTCTAAGGGTGCTTTTCAAGCCTCAGTTGTATAGTAAAAGTGTTTTTTTTTTACATAGTTCAGAGTAGTAAACAAAAGTCTTGCCCTTCAATTAGTTGTTTGGGTTTTTTTTTCTTTTTAGACAGCATGTTTACATCAGACAGATTCCTATGGCTATCTGACAGCCCAAAGATTTTATTTCAGGTCAGAGCTAGATGTCAGACTTCCTTTGCAGTCACCAAAGAAGATGATTCCAGAAAGTCTCACTCTAACAGAGACATGTGCAAGTGCAGTTCTCCAGCAGCTGGAGCAGAGCTCTTCTTCTAGTGTGTTCCTAGCCTGCACCTTTTTCTTCTCTTAAAGCCTTTAGGCTTGCATTACTGAAATTCCCAGACAGGTACACGACATCATGAGAATATCACAGTGTCTGGTAGCATTTAATAAAAATCTTTTTTTTTCAGCTTTTATTAAAGATACATTTCCAAATGTTAACATACCAGTGCATGGAAGTGTCAGTGTTAGCAAGAACCTGTGAGGCTGGGAAACTAGAGACAGCTAATGCAAAATATATAGACAAATCTCAGTTTTGTTGGTAGAAAGATTACCTCTGATGCATACAGAGATTAGATAATACTGCAACTGGGCTGGCATTCCTAAGTGTGGCAGACACAGCAGATGGACTGGAAAGAGTCTCACACCACTGCCTTTCTTAAAAAGCAATTTTAACCATGAGACTCATGCTGGTAACTTTTCAAAATGTCTTCTTGAAAAGAATTTTTCAGACCCTTTTAACGTAGATATACCTGGTTGTTCTAATATTTGACTTCTATTTGAATTGCATTTCAGTTGTTATCAAGTGTGTCTGGCAAAGAGGAGGGTTTGGGGTTTATAGGAGGCAATTCTTTGTACTATCAACAGGCTTTTTTTACCCTGGCTTAAGCATGTCAAAAGCAGTGTAGAGATGTTACAGGCTGTAGATGCTCAAAGTGTGTTTTACAACTTGCCATTTTCCTCACTGGTTCAAAGCAGTTCACTCATTATATGTGAAATGTGGTGTGAAAGTTCTGAGGTTGGGAAGGGCTGATTTCTAAAGATTAACATTTTCTGCCACTTGCAAGTTTGAGACTCACTGTGGTGGGTTGTCACATAGAAAACAGATCTTGAGAGTTTAATTGCCAAAAGGAATCTGAATTGTGATATTTTCATTTTTCGGATGTTCTAAGTTGTAGGGATTTGCTGGTTTTTGTGGTTATTTACTCTGTCTGAATGATTGAATTGTCTGCTCCTCACTCTTGGCATCTCCTCTCTGTTCTGCTGATGCTGTGTGAGCTGGACACGAGTTGTTGGTATTTTTGTTTTGGTCAGAAGAATGAATTGCTGTTCATTGTGGGCTGTTTAAATATGCTGGCAAGAGGAGTGTTAAGCCCATTTGATGGAATCAGACTGGTTGTGGGTTCAGTTTCTGAGTGATGGTAACTGATTACAATTAAAGAAGGACTCTGCAGTTTAATTGTTTAATTGTAATTAATTTTTAAGTGTTTATTTGCTTATAATGTTAAATAACAGCCAGAAATCCTTTGGTTGATGTCCTTAAAAAGTTCCCCCACATTTTTACATTAGGAAGGTACTGTCAATCTTCAGAATTTCTTGTGTCATTAAGTCATGTGCATTATGACTGACATCTTTAATCACATTTATCTTTAGGGAGATTGTAAACTACTTGCCAAAGGAGAGGTAGTAATAATGTTGATATTCTACCCAATATCTTTTTTTTTAATATCTCTTTTCTTCTGTGAAGTATCCCTGTTGGTTGAGCCCGTGTAAACCTGTAGTACCTATAGTATCTTGAATGAAGCTACAGTTACTGTCAAAATATTCAAGAATCAAGACTTGCATGAAAGAAAATGTAGGTCCTCTTGCATATTATCATTTTAGAATACATACAAAAATCCAATTTGATTAGTGCTTCTGATAAACAGTGCCTGGTGATTCAGCCCATGCTGGCTAGTGCCTGAAGGCTGGTTTATGTTAAGAGTGAAAGGAGTGTAGCAAGCTGAATAATAAAAAAAAAAAAAGATAAATGAGCATTGTTTTTTCTTGATCCAGTATGATGAGAAACTGGCTTGAAGGGGGGTGGGGGGAGTGTGTGTGTGAGCTCTGTGCACAAACTACACCTGTATCTTTTTCTTTAAGAATTCCTGAACCATTTTTAAACCAATTGAAATTCTGTTGTATCAAAATTGCATCTCTTAATGGCTTTGATGTAAATTTAGAGCTAATAATCAGCCTTCAGTACTTAAGCTTTAGGATAAGGTGTTATCTCTTCTCCCTACACCTGCCAATACAAATCCCTTGCAGTGAAGGCAGAGGCACCACTGGGATCATTTGTGATTTGACTTTGGGTAAAAAGAATAAATTACCTGAGTTGCTGCAGTCAGTATAGTGGGAACCTAGTATGAACATTTTGCCAGTTGTGAACGTACATGTTTCATTGCAGACACAAATATCTAACACTTAAATTGTCCAGAACACAATTGCTTCACTTTTTGACATTGCAATTTAAAAAAATAATCTAAGATTGATTATACATGTGTTGGAATTTTTGAAATTCAGTGTAAACACTTTAAACACTGAACTTCATGCAGTAAAATCAGCTTTTTTTGTTAAAGGCACAGAGTCACATTATGACAGAGGAGTGCATATAGTTGCTAAACACATTTTATTTCATCCCCTTTAAAGCTGTTAACAAATATTAATTCTCTTTCAGAAGTGAAGCTAATTGAAAAATGACCATCAGGAGGAATAGAACAGTAATTCTGAATTTAATTACTCGTTTGACAGTGTTGAAGGTAACTCAGTTACAGAATCTGCCATTTTCCAGCCACAGAAACTGTTTTTGTCTTGGAAATAGAACTGATTTTGCTGGCAGATAAATGCAACTGAACATCAAATACATTTTCCAGGAGCTGTAGTGAGTAATGAGCCTGTTAAAACACAGAAAGAAGCAGTGATTCCTGCTTTGAGGTACTCAAGGGCTACCATACTAGTTCTGGTAAATACTGTGGCAAAAAAGGGAAGGTGAATGGGTAGGACAGCAAAAATTATATGGATTTACTGCAGGGAAACACTAATTGGAGTTCATTTTTTTTTTGTTTAAGAATTTGCATAAATGGCTTTAGTGTCCTGAGGGTCTGGCTATTTATTTTAATATTCTAACATTTGTTTGCCTGAGCAGCACTGATGTATTTGCTGTCATGCAGCAATGAGAACAGAACCTGCTACACCCAGTGGTAGTTAATCCCACAAGCCAGCTCTGTCCTTCAGCAATGTCCATGTCCTCCTTGGCAAACACTGCACTGAGCAGAAGAATGTTTTGCCTTGTGTCAGAATCCTCTGAAATCTGAGGAATTTAGCCATGCCTGACACTGCAGATCGTGACTCCACAAATTGCATTTGTCTCCTGAGAGGGATTTTGCTGATTACAGCAGTTCACTCTCCTACCANTGAATTGTCTGCTCCTCACTCTTGGCATCTCCTCTCTGTTCTGCTGATGCTGTGTGAGCTGGACACGAGTTGTTGGTATTTTTGTTTTGGTCAGAAGAATGAATTGCTGTTCATTGTGGGCTGTTTAAATATGCTGGCAAGAGGAGTGTTAAGCCCATTTGATGGAATCAGACTGGTTGTGGGTTCAGTTTCTGAGTGATGGTAACTGATTACAATTAAAGAAGGACTCTGCAGTTTAATTGTTTAATTGTAATTAATTTTTAAGTGTTTATTTGCTTATAATGTTAAATAACAGCCAGAAATCCTTTGGTTGATGTCCTTAAAAAGTTCCCCCACATTTTTACATTAGGAAGGTACTGTCAATCTTCAGAATTTCATGTGTCATTAAGTCATGTGCATTATGACTGACATCTTTAATCACATTTATCTTTAGGGAGATTGTAAACTACTTGCCAAAGGAGAGGTAGTAATAATGTTGATATTCTACCCAATATCTTTTTTTTTAATATCTCTTTTCTTCTGTGAAGTATCCCTGTTGGTTGAGCCCGTGTAAACCTGTAGTACCTATAGTATCTTGAATGAAGCTACAGTTACTGTCAAAATATTCAAGAATCAAGACTTGCATGAAAGAAAATGTAGGTCCTCTTGCATATTATCATTTTAGAATACATACAAAAATCCAATTTGATTAGTGCTTCTGATAAACAGTGCCTGGTGATTCAGCCCATGCTGGCTAGTGCCTGAAGGCTGGTTTATGTTAAGAGTGAAAGGAGTGTAGCAAGCTGAATAATAAAAAAAAAAAAAGATAAATGAGCATTGTTTTTTCTTGATCCAGTATGATGAGAAACTGGCTTGAAGGGGGGTGGGGGGAGTGTGTGTGTGAGCTCTGTGCACAAACTACACCTGTATCTTTTTCTTTAAGAATTCCTGAACCATTTTTAAACCAATTGAAATTCTGTTGTATCAAAATTGCATCTCTTAATGGCTTTGATGTAAATTTAGAGCTAATAATCAGCCTTCAGTACTTAAGCTTTAGGATAAGGTGTTATCTCTTCTCCCTACACCTGCCAATACAAATCCCTTGCAGTGAAGGCAGAGGCACCACTGGGATCATTTGTGATTTGACTTTGGGTAAAAAGAATAAATTACCTGAGTTGCTGCAGTCAGTATAGTGGGAACCTAGTATGAACATTTTGCCAGTTGTGAATGTACATGTTTCATTGCAGACACAAATATCTAACACTTAAATTGTCCAGAACACAATTGCTTCACTTTTTGACATTGCAATTTAAAAAATAATCTAAGATTGATTATACATGTGTTGGAATTTTTGAAATTCAGTGTAAACACTTTAAACACTGAACTTCATGCAGTAAAATCAGCTTTTTTTGTTAAAGGCACAGAGTCACATTATGACAGAGGAGTGCATATAGTTGCTAAACACATTTTATTTCATCCCCTTTAAAGCTGTTAACAAATATTAATTATCTTTCAGAAGTGAAGCTAATTGAAAAATGACCATCAGGAGGAATAGAACAGTAATTCTGAATTTAATTACTCGTTTGACAGTGTTGAAGGTAACTCAGTTACAGAATCTGCCATTTTCCAGCCACAGAAACTGTTTTTGTCTTGGAAATAGAACTGATTTTGCTGGCAGATAAATGCAACTGAACATCAAATACATTTTCCAGGAGCTGTAGTGAGTAATGAGCCTGTTAAAACACAGAAAGAAGCAGTGATTCCTGCTTTGAGGTACTCAAGGGCTACCATACTAGTTCTGGTAAATACTGTGGCAAAAAAGGGAAGGTGAATGGGTAGGACAGCAAAAATTATATGGATTTACTGCAGGGAAACACTAATTGGAGTTCATTTTTTTTTTGTTTAAGAATTTGCATAAATGGCTTTAGTGTCCTGAGGGTCTGGCTATTTATTTTAATATTCTAACATTTGTTTGCCTGAGCAGCACTGATGTATTTGCTGTCATGCAGCAATGAGAACAGAACCTGCTACACCCAGTGGTAGTTAATCCCACAAGCCAGCTCTGTCCTTCAGCAATGTCCATGTCCTCCTTGGCAAACACTGCACTGAGCAGAAGAATGTTTTGCCTTGTGTCAGAATCCTCTGAAATCTGAGGAATTTAGCCATGCCTGACACTGCAGATCGTGACTCCACAAATTGCATTTGTCTCCTGAGAGGGATTTTGCTGATTACAGCAGTTCACTCTCCTACCAGCAGCATCACATTGGATGGCTTCAGACCTTTTCTGTCTTGCAAATTAGAGCCTTGAATGATGGATTCAGGGGCAGAAGAAGATCAAATGCTTGGTGCCTCAGCCAGTACAAGACTGGTGTGTAGCAGATGTAAAGCCAGCAGGAGGCATCTTCAAAGTAAATCAAAAGAGGTGGTTCTGTGTTCAGAACATAATTGAGCTATTGAATTCCTTGCCAGGAGATGTGGATGTGAAGGTGGTATTTGCTAAAAGCTCATCTGACCTTAGAGAAGGCCAAAGAAATATGTGAAAGCAAATCCAGCAAAGGGTACTAAGATTGAGAGGACATCAGATTTAAGAGACCCCAGTGCACAACTGGGATGTGTAGCCAGGAGGAGAATTTTACATGGCTCTGTCCTCAGCCTTCTTCCCAGATACCCAATTTTGGCCACGATGCTGAGTGAAGCAGACCTCTAGTCTGTTCTATTACTGCTACTCTCAGACTCTGGAGTGGTTTTTT
Organism: Ceyx cyanopectus; assembly: GCA_013401355.1. Classification (NCBI taxonomy): domain Eukaryota; kingdom Metazoa; phylum Chordata; class Aves; order Coraciiformes; family Alcedinidae; genus Ceyx; species Ceyx cyanopectus. The sequence goes on along the minus strand of VYZU01091208.1, from coordinate 1,108 downwards.
CCCCCCTATTTATCTTTTTTTTCCCAGTTCTGTACTGTTGTTACACAGCTTCTATCAGGATTAGTTGAAATTCTTTTGTTTTAACCATGGAGGTAACTTTTCAGGCAACGAAGGCAAGAGCAGCTCTTCCAAGGCTTTGTGTAGACATTTATTTTGAGCTCTGGAGGCTGCAGCACAGTAGGACCTGAGCTTTCTGTGTGCTTGAGTCTGGAAACAGTCTAGCAGAGCTCATTTGGTGCTTATCCTGAGACTTTTCCAGCCTCAGCCACTTGCCAACAGCTGTGGTGATGCAGGAGCAGAACAGTGTGTAATTGCTGCAGCTCCTGCCTTACTCCTGCAGGTTGTACTAGTGATTTCTGCCCTGGACTCTGAGCAAACCCTACAATCACCAGCTGTGCATGGCATAGAGAAGTGCACTTTTATCATCACATGAGAGGGATAAAATAACCTATATGGTAGATTTCTGCCATGTTGGAAAAAACCACCATTATTATTTGCCATTTGGTTTAGAAAATGTGTTGGAAATCCCCCAAGCCCTGGCAGTGTTGCAGGCTGTGGATACTCAGTTAGTATTGATAAGACTTCCATCCTGAGAGTACCTTTTTCTTCTGTTTATCTGATTCTTAGCAGCCTGGCTTGCAGGACCTTTCATTTGTCTCCCTGAGATGATCAGTTTGAGCACTGAGAAAGTGTGCTGCTGTATCTGGAATACTTGCCAAAGGCTTTATTTAAGCAGTAGAGAGGCACTAAATGACTGGATTTGGTGTTACAGTTGCTTGTTTATGTTTTTTGATGCTTAAGCCTGTTCATTGCTAGTTTGTTTGCTTAATTTTTTCTTCCTAATTGAGAGAGTCTGTACCCACCTCTGACCTGTTCTTTTTCTTCATCAGCTGTTCACTACAGTACAAAATCAAGAACCTTTTTTTGAGATAACAAGCAGCTTTCTGTGGAGCTGCAGCAGGAGATTTGTAGCTGAAGGTTTTCTGCTAAGATTTTCTTATTTAAAAGTGAATTTCTCCATTCCTCTGACTTCTGCTGGAAAAAAAAGCCTTTCTGAAATTTGACATGAAAAGCCAAAATAGTTGTTTACAGATATTAGGGGTTGGAA
>VYZU01091206.1:15594-41709 GCA_013401355.1 Ceyx cyanopectus | reverse complement strand
GAAACACTTAAGCACAAAAAATCCAAATTGTAGGGCTAACAGATTTGTCTCGTGAAGTATAAAACAGAATCAATTACTGGGACAAATGGAAGGGTTTGAGCACAGTTTTATTTCTGCTGGAAACAGCAAATGTCACAGTAGGTAAAAGAGTGAAAACACAGGGAAATGCTCATGGGAGCAAAAGCTAAAATACTTACATCATGAAGAGGATATGCAGCCGAATAGGTGCCATTATTCAGCAGTCTCTTAATTCCAAATTTTTTCTTTCCTTCTTCTGTTCCATATGGGCAACGTGTAAGAATATAATTAACCTGAGATTCAAACACAAGAATTTCAGATCTTTCCTTAATTAAGGCCATTTAACAGAAATGTTCAGGCCTGTAACAGTTGTGCACTGTGTACAACTTGCAGGAACAATACAAAAAAAGCAATCTCCACCCCAGGAGACCCTTAAGAGCCTCATGGACATCCAGAAGATCCATTCCAACAAATACTATGCCAAATTTCTAAAAGATATGCACCTAGGCATATTCATGTTTCCCAACAGATATAACTGTTTATATAATTCTTCTTTCCATTAATATTCTGACAGGACCATGTAAATCTACATGTAAATTTAAGTAGGCAAATTCAGATACGTACTATTCTGTTTCTCATGGATGGTGAGAAGAAAGTGCTCTCATCATTAATGAGGTACAGCTCCTGCTTGTCCTTGCTGAATGGTGCTGTGAAATAATCTGGTTCAGGGTGCATCACCTTCTCGGGAAGCCTGAGTGGTGCAAGCATACAGTCCAGGGGGTTCTCCACTGTTGAGGGGATGTCATTTTCTCTGATGGGAACTTTAATGTTCAGCACCTCTGCATATGTGATCAGAACCTCCCACGGGGCATGGATCTTCACAAAATAAATCTTGCCATCTTCAGATTCCTGCCCCAGGAAAGTTAAATCAGACATCAGACTAAACTGTGGTTTATTGAAAAAAATTTAAGAATAGTTGTTATACAAAATCTATTGCCTTTTACATATTTTTGAATGCTTTTTTAAAAACGAAAAAGGTGAGAGGAATAGGGGGACTTTTTTACATATGTAATTTTGAAAGGAAAAGCTTATCCTAGTGGTCATTTGCTCACAATCACCGCACTACTAAAAGCTCACGAGGCTGTGCAAACTACATTGATCTTGTACACTGAGGCTAAAAACTCATCACACTCTGAGTGCGTTGGAAATGCGAGGATTTGCTGGGCAGGGCTGGCCCCTTGTCAGCCACACATCCCAGCCTCTGTGCTGGACTCTGAAGCTGTTCTTGATCCTGGAGGGAGTATTTTTGGTACAGTGGAGTAGAGTCCACAAGATGTCTTGCAAAGGAGTTACCAGCCAGAGCCAAGATCTGTTACAGCCTCACAGCTCCAATAAGGAGCAATCTTATCACAGGCCTTGCCCGACAGTATATGCTCTCCTACTGTTTCTCTGCTTGTACAGTAGGAAATGGCCATCAGAAGGTGTTTTTAACATGATGCTCAAAGAACCCCCACCTATGGATGTTACAGAGACTGAAATTCACCCAGAGTTATTCTGCCCAACTGAATCTCTGGTTGAAAAAAGAGCCCTCTGGCTGAGGAAGTCAGCATCCCATCTTCTCCAGGTATTAAAATAGCAACACCAACAAAGCATCCTCAATTGATACACCAGGGGCCTTCCTCATCATCACAACGACCAGTAGGAATATGCTAATCCATTCACTGACTTTACAAACGTGTTAGTAGTTGTTGGGTGGGATTCCAACTAGCTGTGAGCATACTTCCCCTTTACAGGGATTTAAATGAAGTCACAGTTATTTTGGGACTGCTTTCTGTTTGTTATGAAATCAAAAGTCATCATTTCCTCCTGAACAAAATTGCTTTGCTGCCACATTTCTTATGGAAGTATTTAGAAAAATAACTAAAACACATCAAGCTTGTTTAATCTAAACTAGTCACATGCCACAGAAATCTGCTAGAATAATTTATAATTCCTCTTAAATAAGCAAAGTGGCATATATTAGTTAGTTATTTGTAGGTCTGTTTCTTGTTTATCTTTTTTTTACCTTCTTGTCTTCCGTTTCTAGTTCCAAGCCAGCCTTCTGCAGATTGCTCTCAAATTCTTTTCTCCTTTCCTGATGAGAAATAAAGACAGTTTATTAACTGATGAAGTTAGCAACTAACTGACAGCTTAGTGATAACTTCCACACCTCCTAACTGCCCTGATGCCAATCCCTTAATGTTACGTGACCTTTATAAAAGAAAGCAGACAAAAAAGACAAAGACTATCTGACACATACCGGGCCTCTTCAGAGTGACAGGCAGCCTAGGGAAGCCACACCTTGGTAGCTGCATTGACTAGCAACAGGAAACCTTTATGTGTCATCTCGTTAACCAGAGAAGTAAATGATGTCTTGATGCATCTTGAGCATCTTTGAGAGAATGCTGTGTTTGCTGTGCTACTGTTTAAGTTTACTGTTTAGAACATTACAACTAGATAAAAAGAAAAAATCTGGAAGTAGCTGGAAGACCAATCACTTAGTAGTGATGTAGTGACTGCAAAATCTCTTTGAGTTTAGGACTCTTCTTGAACTCTGTATTTTCCCATGTAATTCCTAGGTCGTGTCTTAGGCAAGGAACATTTTCTTCCCCTCCTCTGTAGGATTTGTGCTCCTATTAGGAAACTGAATTATTTCCTTTTACTTATATAAAAGTTGCTGGGGAACTGCCAGAATAACTTCAAGCTAAGCTAAATACTGAGCCCGAGCTTCTTTAGTATACACTAGCTAGACTAACAACTTATTTCTAGTTAAAAACTGCAATGTTGTGTGATGCTTTCTATTGAATGGTCTTAAATGACATTTTTCAAACACATGTAAAAAACCCAAATCACCATAGTTTTCAGCCAATTTCCTTTTCCTGCATGTCTGAGTGGGCTGCCCTATCCTCATTTAGGTTTACACAACTACTGAGATAAATGAATACAGATTGAAGAATGGCTTTAATTACCCTCAAATCTATATTAATATGTATTGATATATTTTCCTGTGATAGTGGCCTTGTATTTTTACCTGTCACATGTGACTTTGCCAAATATTATTAGGTACTACATTAGACATTGGCCTAGATAAATTTGTTCAAACATATGCTGGAGGCAAATGCAATTCCACGCACTATTTTTTAAATCTATCTCACAAACTTGCTAACATGCACCTGTTTAAACACACCAGAGAAGTCCTGTTTGCTGACCTGCTGATCTAATAGAGAAGAATACAATGGAAAGGTGATTTATGATTACAAGTGAAAGGTATATATACAAGCTGACATTCAAGCTTGGTATCCAAAGATATGTGCTATTCTGAATTACATTTTCTCTAAACAAAGCATGCTAGTGTGCCTTCTTTCCCCAGCAAGCTCTGGAGGAGTGCCAAGTGAGTCAGCTTAGAGGCTTCTCTGCCACCAGAAACACCAGTGAGCTCCTCCTCCAGCTGCACAGCTTCATAACAGACAGAGCCAGAGGGTCTGATCCATCTTACTGATCTTTCCTTACTCTTAGTGTGATAAATTGCAGTGCTCTAATGGAAATTATTTTACCACCTCCTCTTTTCCCATAAGCCACCTTCTCTGAAACCCATGTGAATGTACTGAACTTTCCACTCACTTGAAACAACCATCTTAGAAAGGAAATCACTGGGCTACAAAAAACAATGTTTCTCCTTTCCTTGTAAAACACTGAATTTCTTAAATTCATCATCAAAGGCTTAAAATGGACAAAATATACCCTTAGAGCAGTGCTGTTTTGTGTTAAAATGTGCTTGTAAGAATTTTAAGCTTACTGTCCAAACCTAGGAAGTTAGACCTGTGCATATATTTGCAACTCCTTTACAGATGCCTCTCTGCAATCACAGAGGGAAGAGCTCCCTGCTGTTTCAGGAGAGGTGGAGCCTGTTTAGGAAAGGCTCCTTATTGTCTCACCTGCCCTCGGCCACCAAAGGAGGAGGCTGATGGGATGGATAAAATAGATAACTAGCACTAGCACAGCACCTCAGGGACTGTCCCATGGCTTGGGATGGTGCTCTGTGTGCCCTCAGGAGACACCACACACCTTCCTTCTGCAAGTACCAGCCCAGCTGCTGCACAGCAGAATGGGGAGGACCCCAGTCTGGCACAAGCCGAGTTTTCAGTGGCTCCTTCAGAGTGGGGACAGTTTCTTCCATTTGTCAGCCTAACAAGGTCCAGCATGAACAACAAGCACCAAACTTTTTTCTGCCCCTGGCTCATTAATTTTGGCATACCTGGTGTCTGTGGGAAAGCCGAAGATGATAAAAAGCAGGAAAGGATAAAATTACTTTCTGTATCTCCATGCCCCACTGGGAACAGGGAGACTTTGCTTCAGTAAACATAGGCACAAATTACTTTGTAGAGATCCCAGAGTCATAATGCTCTGGAGTCTCTTGTGAAGAAATACACTTATGTACAATGAAGACTGTGTCCTGGTCATACATGGATAACTTGTTACAAATTTAAAAAAAATAATTCTTTTTCCATGTTCACATTCATTTCATATATGGGTAAAATATTTCTATTTATCTGCTAGAGTCTTTGATGAAAAACAAAGTATTGTCTCAGAAAAATGTAATTATATTTAGTGTTTAGGGTGACTATGGTTAGGATTTGTTCATGTAGCTTATAGAAGGCAAGTTCAAAACAGTTTAAGCTGGGAAGTTTCTGGGGAACATCAAAGAAGTCATGCATTTGCATGAACAGACTGTCCCTTACATCTGTGTCAGGGCTATGCTGGAACACACAAAGATACTATTCATCTTTCTTAGAAATGCAGAATAAAACTGTTTCCTTCAGACAAGGAAAGAAAACTGTCACAACTGTTATTCTCTTCCTATGAACATTCTATTCTTAGCTGTGACATTTTGGTTTATCATACTACACTAAAATAAATTAATATTTCTTTCCTGTGCTGACTGTACAATAGCAAGTACAGTATGTCAGACAAATTCCAAAGGCTGCAGTGCACCACTGTTTAGATTTTGTTCCCACAAAGATCAATGTCACATTACTTAGAAGTCTGCATTAATTTATGGGCATATTCACTGTATAAAGGTCTATTGTGGACATATACATAGGACAAATTTAATTTTCTTTGTGGATTTACCTAGAACTGTGTAAAACTCACAAGTCGTAACACTGACATCTTCATGCCTGCCTGTTCTGTGACCACAGAACAAACATACTGGGTCACAGACCAAATGCCTTCTCACATGGGGCCATAAACTTTTTTGCAAGAAACACAATACATACAGAATGAAATCTCACAAAACTCGATGCAGATGTTCTACTGTGCATAAGACTGTTAAATGAAGAAAGAAACATCACTTGGATTACTTGGTATTGATTGTATAATAAACTGACCAGCCTAAGTAATGGCGGGTGATCAATTGATAAAGCCCCAAAATCTAATAAAATTGGGTCCTAATGCACAACAGTAATCACACAGAATTTCAGTACAGGGAATGGCTTTTCACACAGCTACCAGATTTTTAGCAAAGTCCAGTTCCAGCCCAGTGTAGTGATTTAAAAGGTTTAGTAATTGATATTCGGAATGTAACAGGTTAGAATCTAGAGGATTTCAAAAAGACAACCTTACCAACTTTTTTTCCCATTCCTTATTAAGATCATCCACATAAGAGAGAACGAAATCAATTCTCCTGACACCGTCTCTGAAGAAAATAGAGTCTTTGCTTTGATGTCTTTTATCAATCTGTGGAAGACACAGGCATTAGTTTAAAAAAAAAGCAAGTATTGCTGTTGCATGACAGTGTAACAGAACGCAAAAGAAGTTCCCTAAAATTGCCTTAATTCTTGTTTCTTCATAGCTGAAATATACTTGCACAAGTTCTAACAAGGGCTATAGCCATTTAAAAGAATTTGAAAATTAACTGCCTGTACCACAAATACATGTTATTGTAGCAATACCTGTGAACAATGCTACCGTTTATTTTTTGTCTTTACAGAATGTCATAAATGATCAAGACAAATGTTATTTGACAGCATCATTTCTTTTTCACAGCATGATTTTTTTCTGCAGTTAGTCAAAACACTACATTAAGGCCAGCTGGGACACAGTTCATTAAGTAGAAGCAGGTAACAAAAAGTAAATTCCATGCATTTTCTTCTACAGAATACGATTCACTAAACAAACCAACAGAGAAATATGTCCCAGCAATGATTATATATGAAAATGCACACAATGATATAGGGGTTACATTTCAAAATTATTTACTTTCCGAGGGAAAAAAAAAAAAAGAAAATGTATTAATGCAACAGGGCAATTAGTATTCTAACTGATGTATTAAAAGTTTTATTTCCATTTATCAGCAGGACAGAATGTCATAACAACATTCATCTTTTTCACTGATTAGGCTACAGTAATTAATGTTAAGCCAACAGAAGCTATTGCCTCACTCTCCTAGGCAAGTTAACATAATATTGGGTAATATTATTTATTATTATCAATATTATTATTATCAATAGTCATCTTTAACAAATTTTTTACAAGACTAGAAGTTCATACAACAAAGTGCTCTCCATAGAAGTCAATACCCTGGTATAAATTTAACTCCATGCTAGAAAGGTTGTTGTTTTTTCAAACCACATTAATCAGCAAAATTGTATTTATACAGGACTGAATTGGAGTTTTATTTTAATAGAGTAGTAAAAAAAAATCCAAGGGATATGTCTCTGTCTTCTCCCTCTTAAGCCATGCAAGGATGCATGTGAAAAAGACTCTGTGCTTTCTTAGAGAACTTCATAACTTTGACCCTTGCTCCCAGTTAACAAAAGGCATCACACAGTGAAGCATGTTATTACTGCAGCCATCCAAGGCACTTGCAATATCATTCATCTGTTTTACCCTGAGACGTCGCTTCAGGAACAGATTATATCTTCTTCCGCTCTGCCAGAATAACCAACAAGTAGTTAGCAAGCCCACAGTTCCTCTCCAAGACCCAAACCAGCTGCTTTGAGCATGTACCCCCCACCTAGACAAATGTGTGTCCTTATGAAAGACAGAAAAGCCTCCAACTATTACAAAAACACAAGCATCCCCAAAAAGAATGGCTGCAATGTCTTTTGTATTAAAGGCAAAGCTGTGCTGGCATCCCTTTTGATAATAAATTTAGGTATTTTAAAAGAATGGTTCCTAAATTTCCACCATTTGGATACTTAGGCAGATTTTTAAAAAAGGAACAAGAAAGTTTTTTGAATGTAATGCAAAGGCAACAAACAAGCAGTGGCTAACGCATAGAGTGTGCATGTTTCTGGTACATCGTGTGCAGTTGGACCCACTGGAACATGACAAGACAAATGGCAACCATGTAATTCCAGTAATAATACCCACATACTCCAGGACATGTGTTTATCAAAATAACACAAAAGAGATAAAAGAAATTATTTCCTGAAAATGCTGCAATCCTTCTTTTTTTTTTTTTGCCTTCCCTCTTCGGCAATTCTGTTGGTTTTTGGTGGTTTGTTTGTTTGTTTTCAGTGCATTTTGTTATAGTTGTTTTGGGTTTTTTTTTTTTTTAATGTTTAGAGAACATATAGAGAAATACTAACAATAAATAGATCAATTAAAGTAGACTAAGATTGTAACCAGGACAACTACTTCAGAAAATGTTTTTGCTTCCAAATGCAGTACGTAATCATGCAACACTAAGAGGCTCATAAAAATCATGAAATCAAACAGAAAAAGAAACAACAGCATTTTCCTAATACATTTTGTGCATACAAGTCGGGGTTTTTTTTGGTAATTTCTGACTGCAACTGTTTAGATGTTAATTTAATCAAATTAACATAGTGCACAGAACCACACTGACATCTACATTAATGGTATTGAAATTATTCAGCATTACAGTAACTGAACTCCAGGTGCATTCTAACAACTTACCATGTTGGGAACTGGCCTAAAACCCGACCATCCCAACCACTAATTTAAAAAGACAGAGATTGTGTGAGTACAGACATTGTCCTAGTGAACTAACAAAATCCACATACACCAAGAAAAAAGAATCAGTAACTAATAGTTATTTCAAAAAAAGCTCATGTCAAAGCAATGTCCCAAATTCTTTGGGTAGCATAGTTATGATTAGATTATTCCAAACAACTGAATTAACACTTTAGTGCCAAAGTTTGTTAATTAATTTTCTAATATGTAGCAGAATCCTGCTTGATTATTAAAGGTCTAACTGTCCGTTTAAGAAGTCACTGTGGGATCTGCTTTGAGAAGGGGAATATTTATCACTTGCCCCTCCTTCTGTACATAGGATTATTCCTCATGGATAGTGACAGGCCTGCTTATTAATTCATAAATTATCCCTTTGCCTTTTGCTGCATTTGGATTTCACAAGCAGAATGAGATCAGTCTTGCACATTCATGCAGTTCTGTGCACACTCTGCACTTACAGGTTTAAAATACATAAAGTGTTAGTAACTTGCTTTGGTTGTATCAGTGAATCACAAAACATTACAGGTTCATGTATCTTATTTGTTAACAGTTCTTTGCAAAACTGTATTCAACTTATTTAATAATATACAAGCTGCTATTATTAAATGAAGTTACACCTCATCAGAGCAGATACTCTGTGACATGTACCTTCTGGAATGCAGGTAACCAAATTAAAACTTCCTAATGCAGTACAGATAAAAACTAGAAGCTTTTGAATAATTGAATAATACCCAATTTGGAATTTCAGCCCCAAAGCATATGATGAAAATATAAGAGGCAACAGCCACAAGTTGTAACAAGGGAATTTCCTACTGGATATGAAGGTGTGGTTGAGCACAACAGGTACAACTGGTTGCCCAGAGACACTGAGTAATATCCATCCCCAAAGATCATATGGCTTGAACAAGCAAAGCCCTGACTGAGCAACCTGATAAAAAGTTTACAGTCAGCCTTGCCTTGAGCAGGAGGTTGGGCAAGGAGATTTCCAGAGATCAAATCCAAGTCACTACATGAATCTATGAATTGGTGTTACTGGAAGTGTTCAGCATTTACCAGTACATCCAAAAAGCTGAATAAATGCATCGACTACAAAACATGTTTACAAAATCCATTTGTTCCAAAACAAATACTATCCTCCTGTCCTCCTGTAGTAACTTTCTAGTTCTAATTATCTCTGTGACTTCATAGCCTTGGACAGATGTCCTTCTTGAACCCCGGTCTGTCACAAAGAGCCAATTCTTTTTTTATGTGGCTATATAAATGCAAACTTAATGTATTCATATGGAATTATACTAATATTTATAGTTACCCCATAACTGCTAACTTCTATGTAGACATCTGGTGGAGGACAAGGGTATTGGACCATGTTCAACTGAACAACCCTTAAAGAACCTAGACCTGCAATGCTCATGTTAGACAAAAACTAAAGCCCTGCAGTAGGAAATCCTACTCAAATAGGACAGGTTACAGGAAAGTCCAAGATCTCAATATGGAAATAAAGCACAGCTCAAGATCAAGTAAGGAACACTCCACCTTCATTTCTGCCCACACTGGTTTGGGTGAAGTGTGTAAATGCTGGCTGGTGGTCACCTACTATGTTCAAATCCAATAAAACTCTCCACACTGCTAAATACTTGAAAAACAGGCTTTGGCCACCTTGCTCCCCAGGTAGCTCAGAGACACGTTTCCAGGGCCAAAGTAAACAAGGCAGTCACCATGACCAGGAAAGGGGAAAACAAGCTGCTGGATGTGGCATTGACCACTACACACCATAACAGAAACTGCTTCAGAGATGCATCTTTGGATTTAAACTGAGGGACAGAGGCTGCAGTAAACATTTCTGTGGCCTTGCTCTCCCACCAAAGCACAGAGATAGCTGACCTTGGTCAGCAGTCAGCTAGCTGTCAGTGGTCTAATAATATCACAGTACCTGAAAAGCAGATTATATACCTGAATGATTTAGTCCTTTATACTTTCACAGGACTCACAGGGATTTGTATTTCTCATCATCAACCTAAAAGGAAACTTAGGTCCTTGCAGGCCACTTTGCACAGTTCTCCCCTTGTAGGCAACAGAGCTTCCTCCAAATACAGCTTGCTGCTACATGTCCTAGCTCTTTCCATGCCCATACTTCAAAGACAGACTTCAATTGCTTAGACAAATAGTCTTCAGATTAATATTCATACAGAAAACTGCAAGTTTCTTAGAAGCCTACATTCAGAAACACCCTCCCCAAATTCAATTCCCTGGACTTCCAAGTTTTACAGATGTCCAACGTCACCGAGCTGGGATGGCAGGTTCAGACCTCAATGGCTGTCCCCTTTTGTTTTTTGTATCTTGGAGTGAGAGAGTGGTGCTCTAAGCAGCAATTTCAGTAGCAAAGCAGTAACCAACACTAATCAGAGATGGAGGAACCCAATACATTATTGTTATAGCACAGTGTAGAACCTCTGGCTATGATTAATAGGTATGCTGAGAAGTTATGTTAATAACAGTCCCCATCAGCACATCTAAAAGTTATCATAATCCTGCATTACAACTGTCTGAAATTACAAATAAAAATTGATTTGCAGTATTTTTCTTGCTTACAAAATACAGTCTAATACAGAAAATCAAAAAAGCAAATTCCTGGTTATGCATAGTAAACTCAGTTCCCTTTATACCAGAGATCCCCTCTGCATGCAGTTCTCTTCAATATTCTTCCTTGGAGGAATCCACGCAACTGAAAAGCTTACTCACCTTGAAAAAAAGTGTATTAACAACACTCTTAACACCACACATCATAAATTCCAGTTAAGTTTCATGCAGGCTACAAAACCCCACATATTTCTTGTAGCTAAAACTTGCAATGTTGCAGCTAAAACTTGCTAACTACTTTCTGCACCTTCACCACTTGAGATTCTGAACTACAGTAAAATCCAAAAGCTTGAAAACATGCATTTCAAAGCAGTTTAAGGACACCAAGATACTTGCACTAAAATTTAAATGCACAGAAAAAGGCTCCCTGGATAAAAGAACACATTAAACAAGAATAGAACAAAGAAAAATTTTAAAAGTATGCTAAGGAAGCATGTGTGTTAATGTAAGACACCAGAGCCCAATGTAAGCAAGCAGACAGTTTTAATATACCTCAGCATGTACTTCTTTAGTTATCTTTATATATATATAGTTGTAATTTTTCTCCATGGAAGAATTTTAAGTTTTCTGATATATTCGACAATTAGTAGTTATCTTGTCTGCAAATTTCAGTTAGTGGGTATTTTGAGCCTTATCATTTACCACAGTAAGAAAAAAAACTAAAACAAACATAAAAGAGCAACACACTTCAAATGCAGTCACATGTTTGTTTCTTGCTCTTTTGAAACATTTTAAAGTATCATGCTGNGAACCCCGGTCTGTCACAAAGAGCCAATTCTTTTTTTATGTGGCTATATAAATGCAAACTTAATGTATTCATATGGAATTATACTAATATTTATAGTTACCCCATAACTGCTAACTTCTATGTAGACATCTGGTGGAGGACAAGGGTATTGGACCATGTTCAACTGAACAACCCTTAAAGAACCTAGACCTGCAATGCTCATGTTAGACAAAAACTAAAGCCCTGCAGTAGGAAATCCTACTCAAATAGGACAGGTTACAGGAAAGTCCAAGATCTCAATATGGAAATAAAGCACAGCTCAAGATCAAATAAGGAACACTCCACTTTCATTTCTGCCCACACTGGTTTGGGTGAAGTGTGTAAATGCTGGCTGGTGGTCACCTACTATGTTCAAATCCAATAAAACTCTCCACACTGCTAAATACTTGAAAAACAGGCTTTGGCCACCTTGCTCCCCAGGTAGCTCAGAGACACGTTTCCAGGGCCAAAGTAAACAAGGCAGTCACCATGACCAGGAAAGGGGAAAACAAGCTGCTGGATGTGGCATTGACCACTACACACCATAACAGAAACTGCTTCAGAGATGCATCTTTGGATTTAAACTGAGGGACAGAGGCTGCAGTAAACATTTCTGTGGCCTTGCTCTCCCACCAAAGCACAGAGATAGCTGACCTTGGTCAGCAGTCAGCTAGCTGTCAGTGGTCTAATAATATCACAGTACCTGAAAAGCAGATTATATACCTGAATGATTTAGTCCTTTATACTTTCACAGGACTCACAGGGATTTGTATTTCTCATCATCAACCTAAAAGGAAACTTAGGTCCTTGCAGGCCACTTTGCACAGTTCTCCCCTTGCAGGCAACAGAGCTTCCTCCAAATACAGCTTGCTGCTACATGTCCTAGCTCTTTCCATGCCCATACTTCAAAGACAGACTTCAATTGCTTAGACAAATAGTCTTCAGATTAATATTCATACAGAAAACTGCAAGTTTCTTAGAAGCCTACATTCAGAAACACCCTCCCCAAATTCAATTCCCTGGACTTCCAAGTTTTACAGATGTCCAACGTCACCGAGCTGGGATGGCAGGTTCAGACCTCAATGGCTGTCCCCTTTTGTTTTTTGTATCTTGGAGTGAGAGAGTGGTGCTCTAAGCAGCAATTTCAGTAGCAAAGCAGTAACCAACACTAATCAGAGATGGAGGAACCCAATACATTATTGTTATAGCACAGTGTAGAACCTCTGGCTATGATTAATAGGTATGCTGAGAAGTTATGTTAATAACAGTCCCCATCAGCACATCTAAAAGTTATCATAATCCTGCATTACAACTGTCTGAAATTACAAATAAAAATTGATTTGCAGTATTTTTCTTGCTTACAAAATACAGTCTAATACAGAAAATCAAAAAAGCAAATTCNCTTGAAAACATGCATTTCAAAGCAGTTTAAGGACACCAAGATACTTGCACTAAAATTTAAATGCACAGAAAAAGGCTCCCTGGATAAAAGAACACATTAAACAAGAATAGAACAAAGAAAAATTTTAAAAGTATGCTAAGGAAGCATGTGTGTTAATGTAAGACACCAGAGCCCAATGTAAGCAAGCAGACAGTTTTAATATACCTCAGCATGTACTTCTTTAGTTATCTTTATATATATATAGTTGTAATTTTTCTCCATGGAAGAATTTTAAGTTTTCTGATATATTCGACAATTAGTAGTTATCTTGTCTGCAAATTTCAGTTAGTGGGTATTTTGAGCCTTATCATTTACCACAGTAAGAAAAAAAACTAAAACAAACATAAAAGAGCAACACACTTCAAATGCAGTCACATGTTTGTTTCTTGCTCTTTTGAAACATTTTAAAGTATCATGCTGACTCACAAAGCCCTCCAGGCTATCATGATAAAAAGGAATCCCACAGTTGTTAATAACACCATAGTCAGAATACATCCTATATCCCACCAAACCAAAAGAATGACAAAAAAGCAAACTTTCCAGTTTTCTCCACCAATCTTAACTTTTCAATTTTGTCTATTATTCTTCCAATTTGCTTGAATTTATCAATTAAATCATTACTAGGAATTAAGGCATTTTTTAATAATCCAGAACAAGTTAACTGTAAGATCATGTATAAACTAATTCTTTTTGTAAGGATGGCATCCTTGAAACTGGAAAATTTTCTAATGAGGGACTTTTTGGCATATAGTAATTGAAGACGCCACACGAATTCATGCAAGGAAGCATGAATATTGCTGACTGCTTACCACTTGATGTTCAGGGATGAGTAAAGTAGTCTCAGTGCTGTTTAGGCCCTGCCAGTGGCATCATGGGAAAAACATAATGTTGTTAGCAATGATGCAAAGGATGCTTTAAAATAAAAGGCTATTTCAGAAGAAACAGTGTAGCTTCTGGTTGTTGAAAAGCTATTCTGAGTGTTGGTTTGATTTGCAGTCTGGAAAGTCAAAGTTTAAACAAACCTCTTTTTATTCAGGTGGGTCTCTAGCCTACACCACTGACTTTAACATTGTCCGTATGGATTTTTAAAAATCAGTAAGAGTTATACAGTATACCTCAGCATTTCCATCGTAAAAATAAAGTCTAAACAACTTAGCACAGATTATGGTTTATAAGCTGATGAAGAACAACTTGTAACAGTGTTTTATTTTAATATCAAAGATAGAAAACATAGCATAGGTGGCTGCATTTGCATTCAGAACAAATGTGATGCTCCTTACTACGCTATTTTTTCAATACAAGCTGAAATTATACCATGTGCACTGAATGAAAACAAATGCAAGGAGACAAATCATAAACCTTATAGTGTAAACAAGGTAAACTGGTATCAGTAATTGTAGCTGTTATGCCTAATGAGACCAGTGAAAGCTTCCCAGCTTCTAGTTCCAATCCATGCCTGGAGAGGCTCAATCCTCATTTTAATTATACATGATATGTGTGCTCATTATTTTCCTGTATGTGGGCCTGAAGGGTGCTGCAACATCTGACGGCCAAGCTCCACACAGCCATGACAGGAATATAAACAGCAGGACCCTGTAAAGAACAGCTATCCTACAAAGACACATCTATCAGCTATCTGGGGTCCTTGCCCACAGCCAGCAAGGGATTGAACAAGCAAGGGATTCTGAGATCAGGCCTTGCTATTGAAATGAATAAACTTGCAATAGAAAAGTTGTTTTGCAATATCTAAGACTGTTAGTCAGTAATTTCTTACACTCTTGTTTCGCTTCTGAAAACAAATCCCAGACAAGTTTAAACAGTGCAACCAAATAGTGCAATCATGTTATGGGAGTATGACAGTTCTCCATGGAATTAAGTTAACTTCCAACGAAAGCAGAACACTAACTTAATTTAATTATTGTATCATCATTTATTGGTTTAAATCTGTAATATTTCAAAAAGTGTATTCCCCAAAATCCATTTATAATTAAGTACTGTTTATTTTTTTAATTATAAAATAATATTGTTCATTTTTAGTTGAGAGAAACCACTCAAATCTATTCCTATCATTTTATGAAACATATACTGTTTTTGTTCTATTTACATTGCAAGTAATACACACGTCTTTGCATTCTTTCTTAATGATGCCATCTTTAAGCATTTGCTTACCTAAAGAAAATAAAAATGTCCTTTTCATAATTCAGTAAAATAAACACAGAAAGGAGGATCTGGCTTTTGGCAAGGAATCCACATCAGAAGCAATGCAAATATAAATAGCTACACTGGGATCTTACCCTAAGATGGTTTGAACTGGGTTTAGAAGTATAATCCTCACATCACTGATGCTATTGGGAAAATCTGCACTATTTGTAGAGAACCAGGGGCTGAGTCACTTAAGCAGAAAGGTTTTCTCTAATTATACTGAAAATACCCATGATTCAAAGTGCTGTACAAATCTGACATCAGTGAAAGTGCAGCCTTGATTTTCACTGCTGCCCTACAGCTCCTCACCATGTCATTGCACAACTGCCCTGGCAGTCAAGCAGGCACTCTTCATCTGCTTTCGTTCTGCCTCTCCTCCATCCTGTACTCCTCCCACCTATGGCTTCTGTCTTTTCCATGATTAGTTGTATATATAAAACCAGTGGGGTTTAGCCATCCACTGGTCCTCATACACTGCCCATACTGAGCATTACTTCGTTCTGAGGTAAAATTCTAATAAATTCATTGGAACACTAAATTGTGAGATAAAGACACAGAGCTGGCAGAGTCCCTCGTACAGTGCTATGCATTTTGGGGAACACCATCTTGTTAATCTAGGAACTTATTCTGCTCTCAATGCGGTGCTCCAAATTTATTTAGCTCAAGTCATGGGGGTTAATTATTGCAAAATTAGTGATCAAACCTTCTGCACATTTGAAATATATGAACCCTTTAGAGAGACACCACCAAAACAAGAACAAAAGAGTGTTTTCAGAAACACAAATAGTCCAACTTTGTTGAGATTAAAACCAAGAATGAAGAAAGTTGGCAGTAATGGCAGCAGTGTTGGGCTGATCCTTTCTACTTTGGTATCCACTAAGTCTTTAATGCATTCCCTATCTCCCCAAAATATCCCTCAGTTTCTGTTCTGTAGTTATAATTGAAAGAATTAGTTTTGTATTTCCTTCTAGATTTTGAAAATGATTTGGTAATAATGGTATTTTATGTTTCTCTCTACTTGAGAACCCACCAGTCTGAACTGAGAATTGAACAAGCATGAAAAGTAATATAATTATGTTCTTAAGGGGTTAAAAAAAAATCAATTCATTTGGAAAGCCTGCAGCACCTGCTGCTCTCATAAAAAAACTCTTGTGCGTCATACCCATAATTTTCACAAAAAGTGTTGCTTTAATACACTTGATGGAGCTCTGCCAATTTACTTCTGCCAACCTACCTTAAAAAAAGACAGATTGTTCTTAGACTTTTCTCATGGTCAGGTTACAATATGGAAAATTCTGATTAACAGGAATTTTTAGTGAGTATTTCACTGGTGTGTATTTAACAGGAAAGGTGAAAATGTCATATATAACCATGCAAAATTAGTTCCTACCTTTTCACAACTAGAGTAGGGCACAATCCTGCAGCTTTATTCAAGAGTAGTGCAGCCATCTGCCTTTTATGAGGTTGCAAAACTCAGCGTTCAAGCACAAAGCAAACATTTTAAGTTACTTTGTAGTTCTTAACTGAAATATCAGACAGTCCTCTGTATGTATCTACTAAAGATGTGGATAAACTAAAAACTAGTGTTGATTCAGTCTTCAATAAAATCTGTATTGAATTTACTATTATCCCACTTGAACGACCTAAAATTTTACTATCAGGAAATTTATTATTATTCAGTTTTAAAAATCTTCCTTCCACTCTTGAATTATTTAACTGACCACCTTTGCTTATAAGAACAGAAACTCTTTGTCAGTGGACCTCATCGTTATTTACTCTGTCACTTGAACAGCTAATTATAATCACTGTACAGAGGTGCACCATTCTATTAAAGCAGAATTGTGTCACTGTGTATTTTTCCAACGCTTTCTCTATAGAAATATAAACCACAGAGGAAAAACAGATTCTCAATCCATTGTTTTGTGACTGAATTGCTTTTTGAGTCTCGGATTTCACCCGACTTTTGTATATATGCTGGCAAGCTTCACTGCAGACTTTCACCTTCATTATTGTTTTATTTTGATCACTCTTATGTCCAAATCACATATTCCTTTATAGATTACAACAGAAAAATCCTACCACAGAATTATGGATAGATAATGTTTTCTGCTCACTATTATAGATTTTTTTTGTTCCCTCCCTCTGTTGCTAAAATAAAGGAAAAGGACTTAGCTTTTTCTCCCTGCTGCTGAGCAGCAGCATACTGTTACTGTATGTTATGTTTCTTCTCTTCCAAAAACGAAGACAGTCTGAGCATAATGAAGTTGTGACCAGAATGTAAATTCACTTAACAGTTCCTTTTTATAAATGAACACAATTTCTACTTCAAAATTACTTGACAAATCATGTGTTCACATCTTTCAAATGCAGGAACAAAGTTAAGTACTTGGTTAAATAACAAGAAAATTACTAACCTATCTGTCATGAGAGTGCAATCATAAAATGAAGGAGTACTCTGTCTGTCAAACAAAACCAAAGCATCTTGAGCTGAGCCAGAAGGGTCTTGGTGAAAAGAGGAGAAATCATAGCTTGTCTTTCATGCTGGAACAGATGACCCTGCTCAATTCCTATGGGAATGCATCGAGGCTGACAAAAGGCAGCCTAGCAAAAAACTGAGGGAAAATAAATTATTTCAGCTTACAGAAAACTGAAGCTGTGACAACACAGGAAGATAAAGTATGAGCACTCTATAGAAAAAAAAAAACACAAAAAACCCCACAAACAACAAAAATCACACAACTGAAAAAAAACAACTAAAATTCAGGGCTATCTTACTGTTGGAATAAAATAATGAAAAAATTCTAAGGATAGAGTTAACCTGACTACCTAGGGCATTAATCATCAAGAAGTGAGCCTTTCATGGCTGATAAGTGTGAAACAGGGCAAGATGATTAAGAGTAACTTTCTCTACCTAATGCATTGAAAGCAAAAAAACAGATAAGTGAAACCATATTAGGGGACGCAGAATATGATAAAGCAAAGCACAGAGGAGTACTAACTTAAATGTAAGCAAACATCAGATAACCAGCTGATCTGGCGAAACAAAATATCTAAACCCAAATAAGCTGTCTCTTCTTAGATGGAGAGAGGAAAATAACAAAAAAACAAGTAATAGAGTCAACCACAGACTAATATTACTAGTATGACAACACTTTGTGATATTTAAGAACAAATTATTTAGAAAAAAAAATAAGTAAGTAAGTAGAAAACAAGGGAAAAGGCAGCATGAAGTTACCAGAGAAATTTTTACTAGAGGAACCAAAAGCGTTTGTCACATGGAGACAACCTCCCAGACAAGAAAGTGCTGAAAACCAAAGACTCCTTTCCCATCCCATCATTACTCTTTCACTCTTCAAACAAGGTTCAAATCCCATGTCTCATATATGAGACATGTTGCGCCGTTTCTCCTGCCTTTTCATAGAATCATAGAATGTTCAGGGCTAGAAGGGACTTCCAAAGGTCATCTAGTCCAGCCTCCCTGCAGTGAGCAGGGATACCCTCACCTAGACCAGGCTGCTCAGAGCCTTGGCCAACCTCACCTTGAATGTCTCCAGGGATGGTGCCCCAACCACCTCCCTGGGGAGCCTATTCCACTGATTCACCACCCACAAGGTAAAGAACTTCTTCCTGATATATGCTAAGTCATGAAGTGAATTACCTCAAGCTTTGGTGAAATGGGTAATCTCCATCTACTCCAAGACACTCAAAAGGGACTCAGAAATAGCATCAGACTCTGACACTTAGCATAGTATGATGATTCATATGCTATAATTGGAGGTTATACCTAGCCAGGGTTCAGTGAAGTATTTAATATGGTTGTTTATGGAAACTTTTCCTGAGAATAAGATGGCTGTAACTCCTATGATACATTCAGAAAGCAGCAGGGTGAACTTAGTAACAATTTTTAACATGGAACTCAAAGATTTCAGGAAAGATTTAGGTAACGTGGTTGCACGTGCTAGAAAGATAAAAGATCTGTATAATCTAGGAAGCACTTCTGAGATTTGTCTTCACATAAGCATCTCTAAATTTGCCTCTTAGAGGTACATAAATACATGTTTTACTCTTAAGAATGTCAGCAGAACAGCTACAGTTTTCTAACAATTCAATAGACATAATTTCTGATGAGTGCACATGGCCAGTATGAGACTCTACTTAGACAAGAGCAACTATTTCCTATCTAGAAGTATGCCTATCTTCCTCTAAGGATATAATAACCATAATAAAGAAACTGGACAATAGAATTTAAAATAAAATATCCATTTTTAAAAAGCATATTTTAAATATTCTTTTAAAATATGTTTTTAACTGAATAGTAACCACACACCACTCTCCACTTAAACTATTGTGTACTGTCCATACTAAGCAATGAGGTATTGTGAAAAAATGAATAGCTCATGATGCTCTTCATATTGCACATATAGCAAGGAAGAGGTTTTCTTATGACTCCAATCTTCATTTGCTTTCTCATATATGTTGCTTTGATTTCCCTATCAAAGCAGCAAAATATGCAGCATAAAACAAAGGGTTGGGTTTGTGCAGAAGCATTATGTTTTTCCAATTGCCAAAACATTAAGTGATTGTGTGGTTCTTATTTCAAGACTGATACCGGATGAGCTGTTAAGCACATACTGTTTTCTACTGCTTCTCAGTTGTAGCACTAACACTGATAAGTTTCTTGTAAGACTAAGGGAGACTCAGTGTTACATTCATGATTTTGTTTCTTCAAAACACTAGAGGAAGAAAATATTTGAAGGGATATATAAAAGCAGTGTAAGACAATCTAAAACAAATCCAAGTTTTAAAACTAATTCTCTTTTTTATGGCAACTTTTACTCTTTGTTTATATGAGGGGTATGTTAACACCAGCAGTACCTTACCTCAGAGCTGCTTGGAACTTCTGATGCTGTAGTTGAAATAGTTTCACATAAAGGTCCATTGCATTCTTCCCCTAGGGAACATTGAAAGAAAAAACAGATTCACAAAAATGCATTCCTTATTTTAAAATAGTATTGTATCTGAAATGGATGTGAATCTTTAAGGCACAAAGCCACAAAAAGGCAAAAGCAAGAGCATAAAAATGTTCATGAATGGTTCTTGGAAGAGGAAAAAATGCTGCAAGACACAATACACTCATTCTGTACTGCCTGGTTGTAACCTTACAGTCACACAAACATATTTTTAACTGTGACAAAACCATGTCAGCATCATGTATCTTTCTTGTCTCAAATGTCTGCTAGGTTACTATTTATGAGGATCTCTCACCCAGAGCTTTGCTGCCTCTGTTACGGAAGTTCAGTTATCTCTGGGGTCACTTGCCAGAAGTTGAATTAGGTTTTTTGCTGCTATGTAATTAACGATTCATAATCTCAGATGCACACATAATGGGAGATATGATGACAGGATCAAGAATGGCAGCATGAATTACCAAGCTTCTTGTTTTGTTTGTTGTGTTGTGTTTGGGTTTTTTTAAAGCAAACAAAAACCACTCGCCTTTATTTTAACAACAGTATTGAACTCTGACATGACCTTCCTTCATATGTAGTCAGTTCACCAAGCACACTTATTTAAATGTTAACAACATTTTAGAGAAAAATCATATTGAGTATCTTCAGATGCCTAAGTCATACTGAAACGCTGTCTGGGTTTGTGGCTGTGAGCCTGGTGTCACCAATGTCCTCTGAAGAACAATCCAGAGCCCATATAAGCTGGGCTCCTGCTCCAAGATGTCAGCCATCTCTCCACTGATCAGACAGACAGGCCAGTCTCCTAAATCAGGCATCTAATTCCACCACCAATGGAAAAGGGTAAGCAGTTTTGGAAACAGCTCATCACAATCTAGAGTAGGCATCTAGTAACAGTGTCTCTTTCTTAAAAAAAAAATAAAATTGATTCATCACATTCCTTTCTCCATCAAGGAAGTATTTGCTGGGTATAGACTAACTAGCACATCTTATACTGGACCACTGTCAAGACAACTACAGTTATGTTAATCCTACCAATAAAACAAACCTACTTTCTTTCGTAACCTGCAAATATTTTATGTCAAAACTGCATCCAGGCAGGATATTAAACTGTTTCTTCAAAAATCTAAATAAGCTACTGAAGGACATCTTGAGAGCATTTTGTGAGTGACTCACTGCTCAATTGCTGTACATGTGATGACAAACTGGGCAATGGTATAACAGTACATAACATATAATCATATGTCTAAGTTTCTAAATGCTCAGATATTTAAAGTCGTTGCACGCTATTCTGCTGAAGTAAACTACACCTGAAAAACCTGTATTAGTAGATACAATTTGAACACTTAAGTTTTACTTATGCTTTTGTAGAAAGGTGTTTCCACTTGCAGATGCAAATGTGGAGACCGGCACTAAGAAATCTCCAAAAAGTCAGTGTGACAGTTAATAATTTGGGATCATTCTTTCTACCCACACCACATATATCATAAATGCTGCAGGGACCACACTGTAAGACAGAACACCAAACACAGAAAAGGTTTACAGGAACAGCTTCAACACAGAACTGAACTCGGGTCACCTTCCAACACAGCACAAGCATTCAACATGTAAAATACCCAAATGATCATAATAGGAGAATATCATAGTAAGAACACAGAAGTCTTTACTCAAAAAACTACATGCATCTGAATATTCAAATTAATTTATGTGAGAAACTATTTCTGCAAGAATATTCATACAAAGAGCCTCTACCTTCAAACAGGGCTGGCTCCAAAGTTATAGAAAGTGAGAAGCTGCCCAAGACAGCAGACCCTGACCAAAGAAAGGGAGCATAGCCAGCATGCTCTGCTTCCAGCTCTGCCTGCAGTCCTGAGAAGAAAAGATGTTTCTGCAGCCTTGCCTGACAGCACTGAGCCCAGGGCCCAGAAGCAGAAAACCCAGACATTTCCTTACGCAACCCCTATGCCCCATTCCATCCATCCGTGCTGCTGAAGACCTGAACTTGATTCCACAGCCTAAAACAACAGACTTGCTGTGCATTTTTTTTCTGGATTATACTTGCTGTGGCTGTTTAAGTTTAACCTCAGGAATAAGCACAATTCAGAGTTCTACATTTTAAATGCTCTCACAGTGCCACATCTGATAATTTATGCAACCTGTGGAAGGAGTCTCTTGGTATCTCTGATCCAAGGGACTAAAACTACATAACCCTAGAGCAGCACATAAGAAGGCAAAATGACAATGAAAAGCATATATTAACTGAGAAATACAACAAACAGTCACTTATTAAAAAATACATTAACAGGTTCTTGAGCAGGAAAAGTACAAGAAATGCATGTTCAAGGAAGGTGTAAAGGAGCTGCAAACCAGAACTGCAACAAGATCCAGAAATGGAGATATCCAATGAGTTCTTAACGAAGACATAGCTGCCCACAGAGAGCTTAGACTTGCAAATCATTGCAAAAAGCCCAGCTCATATGCGATATCAATGACTCATATGAACTTCTGCCTGATTTCCAAGAGGCTCTCAGTATAAAAAAAAAAAATACAGACAGAGGACGGACATAGAATGGAGGAAAGTGTAATGCAGGTTAGTACAATACCTTCTGACCGTGATGGCTTGAACTTGGTGAGAACTGCAGTGTCATCTTTAAAAGGAAAAAAACACTTCAGTAAAAACCAGAAGTAAAATCCACTTTAACATGACTCCATCTAATAATTGTCCTCTAACCTTTCCAACAGAGCCACTATGTCCAAGAAAAGCCCTGAAAACCAGAGACTGTGACCTGTACAGAAAGCACAGAGCAGGTTCCTCTTCAGACACCAACATTCACCTTTTTGTCCAGGCACCTTACTCAGCAGCACAAACACGGATGCCATTTAACTGTTTCGGCAGCAGGGAACATCATAGCAGTTTCTGCTAGTGTAAGAAAATGCCTTTAAAATTCTGCAAGCAATTACAACTTCCTATCTAAAGATGGGTGTAAGCCAGTAATATTGTGATGGAACCATATTTAAGGGCATGGCCTTGTCCTTCAATACTACACACTCTGTAGTAAATATATAAAGAGATCTAAGGCCTCTGACAGAACTCTTCCAAAGGCAAAATCAGAGCCAGGAATTTTCAGGCAGATGTTGATAAACTCTTTATTGTTTAGCATCAGTAAGGCAGTGTTAGTACTGGTCCTGCTATTACTTGCAGTATTGTTTCCAAAACACTGCTTCCGTTTATTTCCATTATTTTCTTAGACACAGTAACAGCATCCTTCTCAGTCAACAAAACCAGATAAAAAGAACTTTCAGACCTGTCATACTGTTCTGCATATGCCTGACATCTTTAGCATCAGTTCATGCACATATGTATCTCTAGAGCAAAATGTTAATGGTCCAGGTGAAATGAAAACAAACCAACACTGACTAAAAACAAACCATAAACCAAACCCAGAAACTTACATTCCAGTTGTCCTGAGGTATCTACTTTGTAGTATAAATAAAATCTTTAATATTCATCCTTACCAAGAAATTTAAGGTATTTTTCTTCCTAGATGTTGTGAAGTTATCTCAATAAAGCCCTGCCATTATCCAATAACCTGGCCTGCCTGGCAGAAAAGAAAAATCAATTTTAAACATTATTATTTATCACTATATCAACAAGCTATTTACAGTATTGTGTCCTTTGCTCTCAAAAAAAATCACCAGGGGATTACCCTCGCAGTGGGATTTACTCTGACCAATTTCCATCTTTGATAAGGAGTCTGACTGAGCAATGAGTCACTCACAAAAACACAGACTGCACAAAGACCTCTGCAGAGTAAGGTCACTCATTCCAAGTAAGCTTCATAATCACTATTCTAAGTGCTTCCATGTCTGAGAAAAACATAGCTTTAAAATGACTTATTAACTAATTATGTGACTTTTGACCATATCCCTATAGAGCTGGACGTCTGAGTTGCCCTGGGGAACAACGGACCCACCTAGCACGCTGGTTCCTGAGCAACTAAAGCTAGTGTTACTAATTCATCTATTTATTTATCAATAAATAAGAAGTAAAAGAAGAAGTAATTATTTAGTAACTAGGCATGGTTAGTATAGGCATAATTACACAGAAGTAAAATCTCATTTAGCATTTGGAAAATACATGAAGTTCTCTGTTCTAATTTCTATTATAGTAAATGAGTATTTTAAACCAGAACTTGAGGTTTACACTCAACTACTTTCCTTCTGAAGAACCATAAAGCCAACCTTTTGATTAAAAGGCACTGAGATTTATTTTTTTTTAAGAAAAAAAGGGTGGGGGGAGGGAAAAAAAACCACGTTGTGCAAATCTGTTTTTAGCAAAAACCCACAAGCATAGTGATGTAACACAGAACTTGAATGGCATTTTGATGCGGTTAAGGCAATAACCATTGCCATACGGTGTGTGCCAGCACAGACAAGACTTCTAGCATGCTGTGAGCACTCAAGGTAGCACTTAGACATTTGGGAGACCATCATTTTGTAGAATGCCACATGTAAACTGATCAACAGGCAAAAGCAATTAAAAAACACCCAGAGCAGTGATTGCTGGATAATGTGAGGTATTTTGCAATTGTACAGCATTTAGATGCGTGTAGGTAAGGGGGAATAGGATAAACCTCAGAAGAGCAGGGTGGCAAAATAAATTGCAGAGTCCTGGCAATTCCTGAAGCATTCCCACTATGCTTCTTCACACCTAAGATTAGATGTGAAAGGCCAAATCCCATCAGCACTACCTGACTGCAGAGAGCTCAAGCACTGGCTTTGCCCATATATGAACACACCAGCTGCTCTCCTTCAAGAGAGGATGAAGAAAAGGCAACCACAGTAGTGCTTTTCATCACAGCCCAAGGATGTTACAAGCATTTCAAGAAAAGTGTTAAGTATAGACCTGCTTTCCTAATGGTCCCAGAGACACCTAAGTCTTATAGCATCATTCATTAACACATTTCTCCAACTTCCACTGAAGTCTCTGATGTAACTCTGAAGCAACACAATCACTGTTTTCTTTGAGCATTTGCAATACACAAGTTCTCAAAAGCACTGGAGAGACCACTGTTCATTCCATGGACACACATTATGTTCTCATCCTTGTACAGGAGATCTTCCACAGATACTGGAAGTGATACATGAATGAGGAACCAACAATGGGGAACCAGTGGAAAAAATGGTGGGAAGAGGTTTAGCATAAACTAGGAACACATGTAACTTGTACTTTTATTAAGAAAGTAAAAGATAATATATAAAAAATACACCCTGAAATTGCTATCTGCTGGCAGTATTCCCCAGTTTCATGCTACCCAGCGATCTAACTCTGGCATTTTTTTGTTCCTTCTGGTTCTTATGCTCTACCTACTTCAATAGTATTTTGGTTGTGCTTCCAGTGAAATGCATAATTAGAATTTTGCTAGTGTATTCATCGGGTGTTTCATTTTCTCACATCAAATGACATAAAAATATACCAGTATAGAAAGACCTTTTACANCTGAAATTGCTATCTGCTGGCAGTATTCCCCAGTTTCATGCTACCCAGCGATCTAACTCTGGCATTTTTTTGTTCCTTCTGGTTCTTATGCTCTACCTACTTCAATAGTATTTTGGTTGTGCTTCCAGTGAAATGCATAATTAGAATTTTGCTAGTGTATTCATCGGGTGTTTCATTTTCTCACATCAAATGACATAAAAATATACCAGTATAGAAAGACCTTTTACACCCCCCCCCCCCTTATTTTTTTTCTGAAGTATGACTTCGCAAGACATAATGTTTTCTGTCCAAACTACTTAAAGATAATTAAATAACTCTGGAATTAATCATTTAGAGCTTTTTTATTTAAGTGCCAGTCAATTAGCAGGCTAAAGTATGAAAAGGCATCCAATATGCCGATGGCCTCAAAACCACATCTGTTAGTCATTACTGGTTAGCATGGTGTATTTCTAGCACACTATAAATTGTGCAAATATAGGCTGATTTCCTACCTGATAGTTAAGAAACCCCTTTTGAATAACAAACCACAGGGCTCTTTCTAATTTATGGCTAGTGCAGAAAATTAAAG
>VYZU01091206.1:1568-14783 GCA_013401355.1 Ceyx cyanopectus | reverse complement strand
CCCATCAGCACTACCTGACTGCAGAGAGCTCAAGCACTGGCTTTGCCCATATATGAACACACCAGCTGCTCTCCTTCAAGAGAGGATGAAGAAAAGGCAACCACAGTAGTGCTTTTCATCACAGCCCAAGGATGTTACAAGCATTTCAAGAAAAGTGTTAAGTATAGACCTGCTTTCCTAATGGTCCCAGAGACACCTAAGTCTTATAGCATCATTCATTAACACATTTCTCCAACTTCCACTGAAGTCTCTGATGTAACTCTGAAGCAACACAATCACTGTTTTCTTTGAGCATTTGCAATACACAAGTTCTCAAAAGCACTGGAGAGACCACTGTTCATTCCATGGACACACATTATGTTCTCATCCTTGTACAGGAGATCTTCCACAGATACTGGAAGTGATACATGAATGAGGAACCAACAATGGGGAACCAGTGGAAAAAATGGTGGGAAGAGGTTTAGCATAAACTAGGAACACATGTAACTTGTACTTTTATTAAGAAAGTAAAAGATAATATATAAAAAATACACCCTGAAATTGCTATCTGCTGGCAGTATTCCCCAGTTTCATGCTACCCAGCGATCTAACTCTGGCATTTTTTTGTTCCTTCTGGTTCTTATGCTCTACCTACTTCAATAGTATTTTGGTTGTGCTTCCAGTGAAATGCATAATTAGAATTTTGCTAGTGTATTCATCGGGTGTTTCATTTTCTCACATCAAATGACATAAAAATATACCAGTATAGAAAGACCTTTTACACCACCACCACCCTTATTTTTTTTCTGAAGTATGACTTCGCAAGACATAATGTTTTCTGTCCAAACTACTTAAAGATAATTAAATAACTCTGGAATTAATCATTTAGAGCTTTTTTATTTAAGTGCCAGTCAATTAGCAGGCTAAAGTATGAAAAGGCATCCAATATGCCGATGGCCTCAAAACCACATCTGTTAGTCATTACTGGTTAGCATGGTGTATTTCTAGCACACTATAAATTGTGCAAATATAGGCTGATTTCCTACCTGATAGTTAAGAAACCCCTTTTGAATAACAAACCACAGGGCTCTTTCTAATTTATGGCTAGTGCAGAAAATTAAAGGCCAGCCATCTGCATCACGAGCCCTGCCCACATGGCTCACTCTGGTCCTGCTATCTTGCCAAAGGCCTCAGATTTCACATTTACCCTTGGGAACCTATGAAGGAAGAAAAGATGATCACTTGGGGATTTCCAGTTATACAACTGCACTTCACCCAAAGAAATTCTCACTTCGTAAAGAACAGTGTTTTGAACTTTACAGCTTTGCTGAGAACCAGTGAAGAATGGCTCTGACTGTACCAAAAGACCAGGATAAAACAGCAAGATGAAGTAAGGAGGTGCTTATATTGTTACGTGTTAATGAGTGATCTGTGTGCACTGGAAAATTCTGATTTGGAACAGTAGCCTAAAAAATAAAAAATTAGTTAAAAATTAGTAAACCTCAGAACCCTTTCATCTATAGGATCTGTTGAAAATTCTAAGTGACAGCTGCAGAGTTTCTCTCATTTCTTGAGCATCAGTTACAACTGAAGCAGAAACCCTACCTTAGCAGAAACCAATGATGGGCTAAAGAGAGGCTGAAGGCAGGCAGAGTGAGAATATGTCCTAGTTCTACCTTTAAGTGGTATAAGAAATGATCCAATTCACACATGGATGTATTCTGAATACACAGAAATAGATTCAGAAGCTTTTATTTGATTGCAATATAAGTATTGGAGGTATGGAATTCAGCTATTCTCTCAGCTGTTCTGGAAGAACTACACTTAACACATAGATTTCTTGTGTTACATTCCTTAGCCCACCCAGATTGGTGAGTTAAGAACTGCACTCTATTACATTAAGAGAGGCAAGTTGTGCTCATAAAACATTTCAGCACAGTTATACACGACGTTAAGTTTCTAGCATTGGCTCAGATATCCTGCCTTATTCTGCACCTATTTTATCAGCAGAAGTCAAACATCCTGAACCACACTCTTTCTTGGCATACATCAGCTGAAAGCAGGGAACAGCAAGGGTTCAACAGCTGTAGGTTCTTGAAGGAGGCCCTTCAAAGAAAAACACACATCTCTGTAGCATAATCCAAGTAAGCAAGTCTCAACCTAAAATCAACTTCTCCCATATATGTTCATGTTGAATAAACTGTGACATATTCAGCTTTCTTCAGATAACAAAGACCTCAAAACCCTTCCATAACTGTGCTATCATGGCAAGAAGTATCACTAGTAATACGACACAAAGATCTCCCTTCCCATCTTGCATGTATATGCATGTGCACATGAAAAGCCAAATACAATTAAATTACTGCTAGATAATGAAGTGCAACTTGGGAACTACACTGGTCTTCAGTTTAACCCCCAGCTAACAAGAAAAAAAAACAGTAAAAAAGTTCACTGCATGATTACCTTGCCACTTAACATCTAACACAGCAACTCACCACATTTTTACATTGCCTATACTTTCTTAATTACATACCTATATTGTCACTGTGCTTCTCCTCATATGTATATAAAACTCATTAATTAGTTTACTGAATCTAAATATTGTTGTTTGTTCTGTTTTGTTTTCAGTTTTTGTTGTGGTTTGTTTCTTTTGGTTTTGTTTTTTTTTTTTTTTTCCCAAAATATCCACTAACAGAAATTTTCAGTAATGCCCTTTTATCTTACCTAATTTTTCCTTGCATGACAGTAATGATTAATTTAGTAAATGTGCCCTTCCATGTTATGTTATTTCAGTATATACTTCTGCAGAGTGCAAAAACTTGCATTTTAAATGCAGCGTTCAGTTCTCAATATGTGCTGCTAATGCACCTGTTAACTAGAAGCTTGAAAAGCAAAGTAACTTTTAATATTGTTTGTCAGTTCAGAAGAATTACTTACAAAAGCCTTCCAGAGTGCAACATCATACTGAACAGCACAATTTCACTGATGAGCAGCAAAGACTGCAAACTTTCCAGCTGTAGTTTCACTTTCAAAAAATTTAATTTTATGCAGTTGTAAAGCCAAATTAACCAATCCCCTATGCTCTGGAAATCTGCCTTTCTGTTAGTCCTCTAAACCCTTCAGCATGGAACTTCACACCAGACAGCTCATGTACAAACTGCTTGCGAGGGAAACACTGGGAGAATGTCTCTTTGCCTTATGCTTCAGAAGGGTTTCAGCTCCTTCCTCAGCGTTTGTTTGGTATTTCCAGCTCACAACCTCTGCTCCCAGCTGGAACTAAAACCTCCCTCCAGGAATGCTGCAAGAGGAAAAATTGCTGCAAAGCATTTTCTTCCATTTTAAAAGCAAAATGGTGAGGCTGCAGACCTCTTATTAACTACAGGCTAAACAGCATTAACCTGCACTGGGCAGAACAGTCACACAGTTCTTCACCAGAGGGAATTCTGTCGTACCCAACTCTTCAAAGTGTGGCCTGAACTTCCCACATAATTGCTACTGGGTTAAGAAGGCATGTGAGAGACTGGATCCCTCCTTGGGAACTGCTCCCCTTTGCTGCTCACCAGGCTGCAGAGAAAGTGACTTTAACCTTATATTCAGGGGCTTATCTGAAAGTATTATCTGTCATCAGTCCAAGGGCATTTTCTTTCCCCAGATGAGACGGATCTCTGGATAAAAATCCATATTTAACAGCTATGGTGGTATGAGCTTGATGTTTATTTTCTCATTAAAAACACCACAGCATGTACACAAAAAAAGATATATATGGCAGCATTATGCAAGTTGTTGGGATCAGTTCCCAACAGGCTTGCAGCCTTGCTACCACAAACTGGAGTTTTCCATTACAAGGAGACTCACTTTCCATAACCCACCTGTATTGACACTGCACCCCCACAGTGACACATCGCAGCCAGTAAGGAATTCCACTCAGAAAATACATGTTGGTTGGTCTAAGGGAGAGTTGGACTTCTATATTCTGACCAATGCCTACATTTCTCAGAGCTTTTCTTTCATTACCTAAGAACAATCTTTAAAAAAACTTCATGTTAAGAAGCCCTCTGCTTTAGCCCTGTGGGAACATGATACCCCATTCGGCTCTTCCACAAATAGATCACAATTTACTCCATACACTGCTACAGTAATTAGAGACAGATGTAGTTATAAACAGAGGCCTGTATTTTATGTTACTAGTTTGAATCACAATAATACTGATTAAATAAGTGAATTATCATTCTACTAAATGACAGCAGTATTTGGCCCTGAACACTGAGGCATTATGAGAAGCCAACACAGTGGCACAAATGCTGTTTGCAAGTCATGCCATCAGCTTTTCCTGATGTTTTGCTGCCTTTTTCAGAAGGAACAAAAGCAAGATAACAACCAACCTAAATAAGTGTTTGAATTCATATTGGTCTTAGAGCATTCTGAGTTCAAACCAGACTCCTGGAAGTTTTGGAAGAGGAACCATGTGTATAATGGCAGCTTATTTCAAATCATGGAGTGCAGGCAATTACAAGTTTCCAGAAGATCCACAGTCTTGGGGATATAACCCACAACAGAGCTACTGTAGCATTAGCATGTCATGCTGGGAAAAAAAATGCTGAAAAAATATTCCTAACATACTGTTGTCTTCTTCCTCTGCTATTTACATTCTAATTTTTCAAGTTAAATTTTCTTCATTTTTCCTATTTCAAATAACCACCACATATCTTCCAAAATAGAGCAAAATCACACATATTAAAATGGAAGTTACAACCTCATGTGGGTGTAATTCAACAGGAAGCCAGAAAGCTTCCTTCAAGGTAGAAGTTTTGGTGCAGTCTCCACAGACTGCAAGTTAAACTTTGTGCTACTTGTTTTTCAGACCCAAACCCCATTTCTCAGCTTTCATGAAATCTAGTAGTAAAACAGAAATAAATATACATACACTATCCAAATAGTAACACATCCTTAAGGAAAATAAGCAGCAAATGTTTTATCCTTCTGCCTTGTTCCTACTGACTCACACAGACCCTGTCTGTGCACATCAGACACCTACACCTTGGAACCTCCTTAAGATGCTATCTTCTTCTTAAAAGCACAAGGCCAATGTTTACATCTATGAGAAGTCCCAGTGATATATATACACACATGTAACTCTTCTAAAAAATAACAAGATTTTTTAATTTTTAAAAAACGTTGATAGATTTATGGACAACATAAACTTTAAAAAGTCTACTCAATTTACCCCACATTAATTTTGTTTCTTAAAAGAGTGGTTGATTTTTTATTTTTTATTTAAAAAGGGAGTGAATTGAACTGGTGCAGGATTTTGTATGGACAGTTATGTGTTACTATATGGTGAATCTTTCCTCAGTCAATGAAATCTCTCTAATCTCCTTAGATTCAATATTTATGACTATAAAATCCCCACAAGACACTCTTGTCAAAACTGAATGTGGTGGAATTCAGTTTACAAACATGACTTGTAACATATTTCTCTATGTTTGTCACATATTTTGTAAATATCAGAAGAAAAAACACTGGTTAGAGAAACTCAGTCCTAAGCACTTTTCATTGCTCACAGTCAGCAATGACTCAGGCCTCGGAGCCTGGAAGGACACTGATGGCCAAGAGGCTGGAACACCCATCTGCTTTGACTCCTGAGCATGCCTGCCAGCTCCACTGGGCTGCCACCAAGAAGGCAGACGTCTGTCTGACACTTGCTGCAGACACCTGCTGAGCCACGGTCAGACACTGCTCCCCGCTATCCCTGTAAACAGCTTCTTGGGGTAACTTTCATAGTCATTATCTGCTCTTACAGCTCTCTGGAACAAAACTGTCAAAGAACTTGAAAATAATGATTTTCCCCTTGTGCAATTTACAATATGCATTTACACAAGGTGTTTAAAATGGTATTGTAGTTTTTATTTTCTAAGATACACTCAAGCTGTGAGGGGAAGCATACAACTCCAGCAACCAACCCAAAAGCAGTTAGTGGCTCTTTCCCACTTAAAGATCTTCACTTCTAGGGCTGATGGCAAATGAAAATTCCCCAAAATAAATTACATAATATTTTTTCTTTTGAAGTATCTACAAGTCTCTATACAATCTTTCTGAAAATATAAATGTACTGTACTACATGTGACTGTTGATTCATGTTGCCAGGTGAGATACTGATAAATATACACTTAAGCATTACATCATGTTATTTTATGAATAACATTACCATATTTATTATAATTACATTAGACACTGATATGAACTGGAAACTTACAACCTGGCTATCACAAAAAAGCAAGGCCTCAACACAAATCCACTGCTTGCAGCTTGTGTAGAGGCCTTTATCCACAACTGACTGGGTACCAGCATACCCCAGATGGTACAAGGCAGGAGAGGGACTCCTCCCACCTTCTGAAGTGAGGTGACCTGGTCAGCTCTAAACCTTTTTGTAATGACAATCTCAGTTACAGCAGCTCATCTCAGCCTGAACCCAGCTGGTGCTGCTTCATGAAAGGCTAAAAATTTGCTGTAAGGCAAAGGCATTTTAAGTGTGTTTAGAAATAAAGGGTGATCTATAGTCATGAATCATATAGAATACCAAATTGGAAGGGACTTTAAGGACCATCTGGTCCAACCTTTCTGAGCAAAAGGACGGTCTAGTTAAAATGGCCCAACAGCCTGTACAGCCAAATCTTAAAAGTGTTCAGTGCTGGGTAATTCACCACTTCCCTGGGCAGATTATTCCAATGGCTGATGGTCCTTGGGAAAAATTGTTCTCTTATGTCTATTTCCAAGTACCCCCAGGAGTAACTTATATCTGTTAACCCTCATCTTTTGCATGGCATTGCTAGTAAAAAGGGAGAGTCATCTGCTGAGAACTCATACTGTGTCTACAGAGAAGCGGGCTGATTGTAGAACCCAGGCTTTTTAAGGTTTATTTAGGGTTAATTAAGAGCCAAACAGCTGTGCTCAGGCTCACGCACACGTGTTTCTTATTTGCTGTTTTAAGTGGAGGCTGGAGGATAAAAGGCTCAAGAGAGAGCTGAAATCACACATGATTAGCCTCATTTTCTAGACGATTGCAGAGCTTCGGGGTGGAACCTGAGCCCACCGAACACCCACCGCCAGGGCGCTTCCCCGGACAGGAAGCTCCGACCGCACCCAGTCCCGCAGCACCCTCCTCACCGAGGGGAGAGACGGAACAAAGCAGTGCTTCCCCCCCACCCCCCGCCCTCTCTCTTCTCCCCGTCTTCTCCTACCATCTGCAGAGAGAGCCATCTCGATAAGAGTCTCGTTCGCTTTCTTCCCCAACCGATTCATGGTGGTCGACTTTTCCACTCCGTCCTCGCCCGCCGCGGGGGATTCCTCCCGGGAGCTGATGGGAGAAGAAGGGGGTGAGTCAGGGGTTGAGCTGCCGCCCTATGCATGCGCACTGCCCGCAGAGGCGGAGCACGGGGAAGAGGGGGACCGAAGGGAGGGAAAACCGGGGACCCACCCCGACCGGGCGCGGTCCCTGCTTGGGGCGGCCGACGGTGGGGGTTCCACCCATCGACCGCCGCGGGCGGGGACAGCGCTAGGGTTGGAGGGGGGAAGGTCTTTCCTCTGTAAGTTCTCCGTTAAACGTTTTGCTTTTCCGCTACGTAGACAGAAATGAACTGGGAAACCATCCAAATGTGAATAATGGTTAAATATGCTCTCCTCTAGTGGTAGTTTGGAAAAGCAATTCTTTTGTACAATTTTGTCTACTTATGTATAACAAAGAGTTGGTCGGTTTTTATTTGTTGTTTGTGGGGTTTTTGTTGTTTGGTTTTTTGGTCTGTTTTTCTTTTATTTATTTTTATATATATATATATGACAGAAGGTGAAAGAAAGTGGAGTAAAGCAATATCCCTACTGTGGGTCAGCGTTCTAGTTTAATGCTGAGTGGTGCCTAAGTCCCACACGGTCCCTGGGTAACTTCTTCTGTAGTGAATGGGGGAAGAATCTGAAGATTAAAATTGAGAAAACATGTATGTTGATATAAAAGCACTTTAATAGTTAATAATAGGAAAAAAGTGCTGCCTAAGGAAGTGGTGGAGTCATCATCCCTGGATATATTTAGAAGAGGTAGTTGTGGTGCTTGTGTTATGTTTTAGTGGTGCTCTTGGTAGTTCTGGGTTACTGGTTGGACTGGATGGTCTCTTCAGACTTAAACAATTCAGTTATATCAAGACATAATAATTAAGACGGGAGAGTTAATGGAGAGGAAAAGAAAACCGAAGAAAAATGTGATGCTGAAGAAAATTGCTCACCATAAACTAACCAATGCCAGTCTGAGCAATTGCAGCCCACCCAGTTTTATTTATCAGTATGATGGCACATGCCATGGGATATCCCTTTGGTTAGTTTGGATCAGCTGTCCTGTCTGTGTCCCCTCCCAGCCTGCTTGCTGGTAGGGCAGTCTGAAGAGTAGAAGCAGCCTTGACACTGTGCATGTGCTGCTAAGCAAGAACTAAGGCTGTGTTATCAGCACAGTTATCACAACTGAAAACAGCCCCATGCAAGCGACTGTGAAGAAATGCAACTATATCCACACCAAAAACAGCAGTTACTGATTCTTTGTTACTGAGGATAAATTTGATCTTGCTCTTGGTCCTGCAAGTATGTTAAGAAATGCACAGGACACATGTAGGCTGGTGTGATGCTGTAAAGGATATTGCTATTTGCTCTCTTTATTACAGATGCAGAGCTAGCTAAAACTTTATTTTTCCAAGTTCTCTTTAAGTAGTAGTCAAGAGAAAGATGGAGGTAAATAAAGCCTGAGGAAAAGGAAAGGAGGCATGAAAAGGTGGCATAAGGAACTGAAGACATTTAGTCCCTCAGTATGGCCAAATGTTGTCTAGGCTTCTTCAGGATCTCAGAAGAAGAGCATCTCCTAGTACCAGAGCCCAGTGGTGCTGGAGAGGATGTGAGGCTGTGGTGACAGCAGCTGTCCCTTTTCCCAGAGCTGGCGCTATTTCCGTATCTCAAACAACCCTGTCTCCTCATTGCTTCCTTCAGTAATCTGAAGTAGTTTCCAACAGACTGATTCTTCAGTAAATGTATTTCATGGGGTTTTTTTGTCCATAAACATAATCTTAGGTGGTCTTTCAGATTAACTTTTGTATATTCATCTTTACTGCCCAAGCAAGCATTTTATACACTGAACTGATAAGGAGTTTTGTCACTTGAAACTGCTATTGCGTTACAGTTGCCCATGACAGGATTTCTTAATCATAAAGTTAATCAAGTAAAGTGAGGAGTTAAGGTGTTCGGCTCATGTTCAGGCCTCTGTGAGCTGTTAGGCCTTTATTTATACTGTACAGCAGTACTGCTTTAAGAAGTGTATTTTTAGTAAGGAGCAAAACCTAAAAATGTGTCTGGTTACTTTCCAAAGTCTGAGATGTTTAGTTTGGTTTTTAATCTCTCAAGGCAGCATGGTGGGAACAATGAGGACAGGCACGGTACACCAAGGGATGTCTTTAAACAGCTTGTAACCACATACAACGCCCCAGGCCACAAGGTTCAGTTTAAAAGCTGTATTTTCTAAGTCTTTAATTACCTCACAGCATTATATATTTCAAATAAATGCTTTTATGCATCCATAAAAGATGCAATTGCATCCAGTATTCAACAGACGCCAGGAACAGCAAGAATTGCAGTGGCTTTTCTTGGGTTTTGTCTCCTAATTGCATATTGGCTCTTCTCAGCTCCACCCACCATGTGTGGTGGTGAAGCCAACCATACCTAAAGCTCTAAGTACCACATCCAGGATGCCAAGCATGATTTTGCAGACCTCTGTAATTGGACAGGCTTATGTCTGGTTAAGGCCCTGAGTTAAAATGACACAGTGGCCTGTGTTAGGGATGGGACAGAAATCTGCTCACCCAGAAGAAGCTGGCTGTTGAAGGCCTTGTGCCTGTGGCAAGCACACAGGAGGTCCAGGCAAGACCCAGCCTTGAAGTTAATTGTGTATTCAGAGTTGAAACAGCTGTTGTCTGCATCAGTGGTTTCATAATATGCCTAAGCAATCCAGGACCATGCTTCCTTCAGAAGATACCTTTTTTCCCCTCTCACCTTGCATTTTCACTGCTGATTGATTGTAGGGTGATAAAATGATGCAGGTCAACCTGTTAAACTGACTGATTTATTCCCCCCTGGATTTTCAGTTCTGTGACTCACTGCAAGCAACAGATACTGCCAAAACAAATGAGGAAGTGGGGAACCACACAACACCAGGACCATTTTATTCCTCAAGTATTAATATAGTAACCAGGTATGCAGTAGTATTTCTGCTTTTAGTAGTTGAACTGATCCTGTTTGAAATTACTCACAACTTAGAGTCTGAAAGCCCAACTTTTGAAAATTCTGTTAGAGGGACTGTCTTAAAATTTCAGCATCAAAGCCTCTTTGAAAACATGACCCTAAGTCCTAAATCATGTGGAAAACAGTACTTTTTATCAGATGTTCTGAAAAAAAAATAAATCATTATCCTCTGGGGAGGAATCTAATATGTACAGCTTATGGGGACTACCTGTAAGTTGTTCAGGTGATGTATGCTTTCAGGGTTCCCTGGCTGTGCATGTCAGATACCCTTGTCATAGTATTAGAAGGTGCTGCAACTTTGTGCTATTGAAGATACATGTATTGCATACACTCGTTTTGTTTACAAAAACAAACAAAAACCAACAAACAACCATTTTGTATGTCTATATAAATATTCAGAATTTTGTTATGTTTTTAAGTCAGGCTGTGATTACAAGTTAGATATAACAAAGCATAAGTTTGAAGTAGATGCAGGAGCAAAAGGGAAGTGGTAGATTTCCTTCCCAGCCTCTTCAGCTTGCTCTTTCTCCTCTGATGGCTGAACAAGCCCATGGACAATCACATTGCTGTGAGATTTCAGCACATGCGGCCTGCATCCCAGAAACAAATCTTGCTGCCTCACACATCTTCAGGAGCATGATTTTGTAACCCAGATCACAGGCCAGTTACTGTGACTGGAGGAAGTTCAGCCCCTCCTGATAGAACACTACAGGCTGGGGTAGGTGTGGGGAGGGAGTGAGCAATGAGGCAGGGACGATAGGGGAGTACTGGGTGCTCTCCTATGAATGTTGCCAGTGTAAAAGAAAGAACTGCAATAGTTGCTGATCAAAGAGAAAGCCCAAGGGGTGTTGTAATTATTTGGAGATTGTCTGGGCTCCCTAAACTCTTCCTGCGTTTTACTCGAGGCTGCTTGATCTCTGACTCGCGCCTTCTACTATGGTTCCTAAGGCTAAATTCAGCTGCTCGAATGCCCTGCAGGGTCAGGGGCTGTGACATAGAGTAACTCTGTTGGGATGGGCAGCTGAATTTGTATATTGAGACAACCAATCCTCTTTGAGTGCTGCTGCACAGCGCTAAAGCTGTTAGGAAGTGAAAGAGTGCCTTACAGAGCTGTGGTGCAAGGTAGCAGAAAGCAAACGCTTCTCAAAGGAAGTAATGTGGCATGCAAAATATCATCATTACTCTGCATTGTTTTCCTACTCCATCACTTTTCAGTTAGTCCACAGTTTGCAGAAAGCAGCACAGGTAAGAGTAACAATAATGTTGTCTAGACAAACAGACGACTTTGCAGACTATAATCTACTTTTTTCTTGGCTGGAGGTACTACACGTTTGCAACAGCAGAACTAAAGTCAGCTATGATTTGCACTCTCCCTAGGGCAAGGAAACTGCCTGGGTGTGGTCCCAACTAAGCCCAGCCACGTCCCAGCAGGGCTGGCTTCTGGACAAGAAAAGCCTGAGATGGAGATGCTGGCTCTGTGCCCTCTGAATGACCAGCAGCATTTTTGAGAGAGCTGCTAGAAATCAAGGTAATATTTACAGAAGCCTATATCCCATTCCAAGTACAAGCAGACATTTCATTTATGTAATCTTGCAATTATACTCCCATAACTGGTTTGCCTGGTTTACAGCTGCCATGAAAGCCTTAAAAAAAGAATCCAAGGAAAAAAAAGACAGAAAAAATTACTTTGTGTTTTGTGGAGTGGAGGGAATTCTTCCCTTTTGTGCAGGTAGAGACATTCTTAAAGATACTTTGAACATGTGAAAAATCTACTCACAATGTCTGACACATTCTTTGCTCACATCATGACTGTGGATATAGTTCCATTGATTTTGCTAACTGCTCCTAAACAGCATGAGTCAAGTATTTAATTCTGATGGGTTGTACCCTGATTATTGAATGCAGTAAGGTTGGGACAAAGCCACTTCATCACCTCTGGCACTTAAATGACAATGGTTAGATAAGACATTGCATCATTGTCAATTCCTGTGTGCTTCTGGTGAATTCATCCATTTTCTCTCTTGTACTTTCTAGATGGTTTAGGTTTTCGGGATTTAGTGCCCTCTGCTGGTAACAGTATTTCCTCCTGTGAGGCTAGATGTGGTATCTCATGTTTTTTTTGGGTTTTTTTTTACCTTTTATCTGTTGATTTAGCTAGCAGTGATAAATAGCTAAAATAAAGTCTAGTTAA
The DNA here is from genome assembly GCA_013401355.1 of Ceyx cyanopectus. NCBI lineage: Eukaryota > Metazoa > Chordata > Aves > Coraciiformes > Alcedinidae > Ceyx > Ceyx cyanopectus. Next base: position 2,290 of record VYZU01091206.1, on the reverse strand, counting down.
AAAACAAAACAAAAACAACAGAGGATTATAGAGGGAGTATATGAGGCTGATTCTGGCAAAAATGTTAACAAAGTCAATTCAGTGCACTTGTGCATTAATCATCATAGAAAGTAAAGCAGAACTGATGAAGATACCATAAAAGTACAAGGGAACAAAAACCTGCAGTTATGTATGAGATACACACAAGTAATATTGTCATCGCAAATAAATTTGTGTTAATCACTATTTTTGTACACAATGATTAATTACTTAAGCATGTCTCATTTATGCACATTTTAAACTGTTTTTGTTTGCTTATTTTATTACAGAGTGTATAAAATTATATTAAGAGATTAGCAGCTTTGTCAAATATTCCATAAAAATGTAAGCCCTACAGTATGCATGTTAATAAGGCAAGGTATTCAAGCACAGCTTATTTAGCTGACAGGCTGGTGACAATAATAGAAATAATGGTACAATTATTTGTCTAATCCTATTGGTGGTATTGAATGACCATTTTCTTCTCTTGCTGTTTACAACATTTTCCGTGAAGAATAAATGTAGTTATAAGGTGAGCTTTACAAAAACTTTTTACATTTGCTGTTACAAATTGTTAATTTCTGCATCTTTGGAGACCTACAATTTGTCTTCAAAGCTTCCATTCATTGCAGTGTACATATACAGCACCCCTATGAAGAACTGAAACAAAGGAAGCATCTTTCCACATTGGCTTCTCTTGACAT
>VYZU01091205.1:0-45964 GCA_013401355.1 Ceyx cyanopectus | reverse complement strand
ATATATAATATATATATAAAAAACACATTTTGGAAAGTGTTTATTCTTTCAGAAGGCTGGCAAATCAAAACCAGTCCCTTCCTGCAAGGTGTGCTTGGTTAGAGCATCCTGACACAGCCTGAACTCAGGGGAGATTTCACAGTCCCTCAGCACTGCATTCTGCTTTTGGTCAAACTGAGCACAGTGCTCTCCCTGTCTATGCAGCTTCCATCTTCTCTCAATTATTCACACATTTCAGTTAGAATCTCTTCTTGGGAAGCCTGCATTCCCTCAGCATGTCAGAAGGAATATTCTTCTGTTTAGACTCCATTGAATAGAATCAGCTGCTTGAAGAGTTTCTCATTGCCCTCCAAAATATGTATTGATTACAGAAGAATGTAAATCAAATGGCTCCCAAAACACACACCTGATTCTTCTGTATTCACTAAAAATGCATTAAAGGCTTTTAATCTCATTCCTAAACTCTTAAAAGCTTGGTTTTTAATGTGGCAACCATATGGCTTTAATACTAATAGTTCCTGTATTTACTGATACTCCTGTGTACCATGCACAGTTCTTTGTACCTCAAGGACATTTTAATGGTGCTATTATAGCTACCAGTATTGTTTGACATGATTAAAGCCTATTAGTATGTTTAGGTGGGATTGAGAGGTCACACCATTTCCCTTCACACCAGTAGCAGGCAGATCTGAGTTGCATTTTTGCAGACTTAACATTAACCTGTGTTACAGAATGTGGGTGCAACAGATGAGAAGAAAAAAATCTGTGTAGCACTTGGGTGTCACTGGAAAGCAGGGTGCAAGTGTGTACCCTACTCAGGTCAGAATGAATATGAAAACACAGATAACACCTAAAGATAACTTTTATAGACATCTACAAGACAGTTTCTGAAGAGCAAATTATTTTACATTGTCATGTGCTCCCATTTTGATTCATGTCCCAAATTTGAGTCTTAACTGGAACAAAAGAGAATCTCTTACTCTAGTGTCTGGGTGTGAGACAGAGCTCACCTTTGCTGAAGCAAAATAACAGTCTGAGAATAATTTGGATAAATTCTCCCTTATTTTTCCACTCTTTTATCTACCTCCTCCCTAGCCCTTGTTTTCCTCAGTGATTCTTACAAGCTGCTACTTCAATAACTGCTGTACTTTCTTGGTGGTTTTTTTTTATCCCAGTTGGGCCCAAATAATAAGCAGAGACTAGAGACTTGCCCTTAATCATTATATCCTACTGCTGACATCTCTGTAAGTAAGGAACAGATTGCCTAGTGTTGTACCACTGCTGAGGCATGGGAGTGTCTTCCTTCACCTCCCAGCCTTCTTGATATCATTCTAGTCACACCATTCCCTAGCCACTTCTGGTTAATATTACATGGCCTCTGGACTGGTGTGCACATGCTGCCTGTGCACTCTTCAGCCAGAGCTGTGGGAGTCATGGTGTGTGCCTCAAAATTAAGGGATTCCCAAAACCTTGCTGCATTTCTTGTGGTACACACATGAGGAAAAAAAAACCATCTGAAAAATGCATCCAAATGCATTTCTCTGCTGCAAATGGGACAGAATTGGAAGCAGCTGTAACCCCTGCCTCAGTGAGGCAAAATCCAGCTCTCTAGCTATAGGGATGCTATCCCAGCCACATAGATTGAGCAACTCCTGTTCTGAGGTAGCACTATTTTATTATCAGGGTGTTCTTCTGCCACCCACACGTGAGCATTTACATTACCAGTGCATCAGAAGAGCTCATAGTTGCTTAAATAAATAACACTGGTATTTTGCAAATGAGCAAATAAGTTATGAGAGTAGCCTCTTTGAAACTAGCTGGCTTTGATTCTTCTTTGCATTTTGCTCTGGAGCCTCAGTGCAGTGTGTGCCCTCTCCATTTCTGTCTCAGTTGGCTTTTCCAGCACTGTCAAAACATCTGCTGCTTGCTCCACACCTCCTCATTGGTGTCTCCCAGGTATGTCCCTTTCTATTGCAGTTTAACAGAATGGCTTCCAGGAGAGAAAAAGTTAAAGAATTCCTGTGAAATTCAGAATTACATTTGTTTTTTTTCAAAAAGCATGAGTTAATGTTTACTGTAAAGTTCTTTTTTGACTACAGGCTGAACAAGGAAGGAAACAAAACATTTGAGTTCTCTCTGTAAGGCAGCTACTTTCTCTGTGCCTTTTTCTTTCCTCTGTTTAATTCCCAATACCCTAGAGACACAGTTTCCTCCCTTAGCAGGGACTGTGACCTTAAAAATAGCCAGCTCCAAAGTAAACACAGAAAAAAAACCCCCACTTCAATTGTTTCAAATACATGGTAAGTAACCAGAACTGCATCCATGCTAAAGCTGAAATTCATACTTTTTTGGAGCTGCAACTGGGGCTTTTGTTCCTGGGAGAGAAGCAGAGATTATTCTGTGCTCACACTCCTCTCCAAAGGAATCTGTTAAAACTCGGGGTGCCATTTGTAAGCAATTTGTCACTCCTTTTCCCACTCTTGCAGAAGTTGCAGAGGGGATGCTTTCACTTTGGAGCACGGCCAGGAGGGGCACCAAGCCCTGGAGGAAGAGCTGCTCCCAGGCTGCTTTATGGCCTTCCCCTGACAGGCTCTTTTCCTGCTGGTAGGCATCACAGCTGTCTGGGGCCAGCTGGAAGAGCTGATGATTTATCAGACAGAAAACTTGTTCTGTCAGCTTTGCTTCCATTTTGAAGACTTTCTTCTCTGCTTCAGCTGTGTGAAGGAGTCTCAGGGCAGTGTGGAGCTTTGCTCTGCACTGAGGCCATGGTACAGCCCCATCCATAGGCTGGCTCCACTGCTGCTTCACATCCACCAGAGCTCCCAGTTCCTACAGAAGTTTTTTTTCCAAGAGAAGGACTTGCTGTCAGACAGATTTAATGGGAGTGGAGAACAAAGCCCTAACCTGTTGCATTAATGGCAGGCTTGTGTCCATATGTTAAGAGCATTTGTTAACAGCTGTGCTCCACGTTTCCTTGGTCATAGTAGAGCTAGTGAGGACAGGAGAAAGGACAGTCAGGTCCACAGATTGAACCCCCTCTATCAAATAAGTACTGCAAAGGAATATTTTCAGAGCCTGACCAATGGCCTTGCATGGAAAAGTTAATTGGGTTTTACAGATACCTCTCACTGGAAAGAAATGTCTCCTGACCTTGCTTAGGAATGTTTTAAACTGCTACAGATTCAAGAGTAACAGTCAATTGGGTCTTCATTTCTAAGTCTTCTTCCACAAACAGAGACTCCAGTGAGGCAGCTCCTGTGAAGACTGTCACAAAACATAGGTATTTCCCCTGCTTTTCAGGGTTCATGTTGCGGGGGGGGGATTTTCTACCTCTTCCTGCATCACTGTGCCACCTGTATCTGTGTGCTGTGGCAAGCCTGTAGGCACTTAGACTATATTTAGTTAAAATAATTCATTTGGAAAAATCAGTGTTGCAGTGCTTTAAAGTATCAGAATAGGAGAATTAAAGTGGTTTTTTTTTATTAACACAGACAGCTTGGTCTTTAGGTGTAGGGGGAAGAGGAGCAGCTGTAAAATGAGCAGGGGGCAGCAGCAAAAGACATTTAGTGTCTTTACAGCAGGCTTTGGGAAGGTTTTTTACACAGGGAACTCATTTTGAGATGAAATATACCAAAGCATTTATGATTTACAAAGAAGGAAAAAATAAAAAGCCTTAAAAAATATCTAGATTTTGATCTATTTGTCGCTATGAAAATATTGACAAAAGGCAAACGAGTAGCCTTCATTTAGCTTATTGTTGTTGGCTGCCTTTAATGCTTTCTTTTTAAGGGCAAACTCCCATTATGATGTGAGATTAACTCTTTCACAGTTGCAGAGGGATAAAAAAATGGGAATTTTGAATGTCCAGCTGTAAACAATGATTCTAAACTAGGTAATCTGTGATTTCTACTCAGAAATATGGCATGTGGCAGGGGGAAAGTAGAAAACATAAGTTAGTGCTGCATTTATAGTTCAAAACATCTTTAAAAAGCAGCCTCCCATGTAAAATCAGAAACATGGTGTTAATTACACAGTTCTAAAAGTATTTCAGTAAATAAATACTTTATGAGGGGGAAAAAAGAGCATAAAAATCTTATTAATTGTGTGTGTAAAATAAGGATCTGCTTTCACAGGGGTGTAGCTACAGACCCAGCTCAGGTGTTGCTGGCACCTTCACTCACTCTCAGCTGCCTCTAGGTTTGTGGAGAGGTGCTTTTCAGCTGTCAGACAGCCCTTTGAGAGCCTGCTTTGAAGGACAAGTGCAAGCAGTGTTGAAATTGAAGTACAAGAGGAATGGTGTGAGACTTCACAGCCTCCCTGTGCTGCTAAGTGAAGGATCCTGGTAGTCCAAGGGCTGCTTTTTGCTGTAGTCACTGCCACACAGATCAGAACTGGGTGTTCCTGCTGCCAGCCCAGAATGCCTAAAGAAATTACAAATTGGAGCTTTTTATTCCATGAAATTCCCGTTGAATTAATAATGGAAATTAATAATGGAAATGAGTGTGTTGTTCTCACTGTAGTATCTGAGGAAGCCTGTTGACCAGAATGTGATACGAACAGGAATGTCTGTTGGGATATTTAATTTCACCTCCCCTGACAATCTGTGGTTGTTCTCTTTTGTACATTTTCTGTTAACTATTAGTGGTCTGGATAACTTCATGGAATATTTGGAAGTCCCTCCAGGCTGGCACCAAGCACAGAGGGAAGCACCCTAAAATCACCCTCTCTGAAGAATGCCACCATGCAGGAAGAATTGAGAGTTCTCAGTTCACATCCCAGAACCCCCCTCCAGGCTCTGCTCATTTCTACCAACCAACAGACTTCCCTGTCTCTCTAAACTTTCAGGAGTTCTACTTACACTGCAAGGGCCTGATCCTGCTGAGATGTTCTTCCTTTGGGCCATCTCTGTTGCCCTGTTTGAAGCTCAGATGTATGGGATCTGCTTTCCCTCAGCACTCCATGAGCCTTTCATTGCTCTCTCATGAGATTTGGACTGATGTCTTGGTCTCAGTAGGTGTGGAGCTCTTAGTTTTTCACACTGTATCCTCACAATACTTGCACCCATGAATTGTGTCATGCTTGTTTTATTGGAGTCCACTTGACACAGGTTTTGATCAGTTTGCTGTGGGAACACAGGAGGAAATGATGGATGTAGGAGATACCAGTAATAAAACTTGTAATAAACACTGGGCTGGTGCTTTGAGTTGTGCACCAGAAATACCATTTTAATGCAAAATTCATTTGGTGTGCAGGGTCTTTTTTTTTTTCTGCATCTCCTTTGTAGAGTTGTAGGGTGGATTTCTTTGTCTCAGGAGCCTGCAGTATTTAAAATATAGGGGGGCATTGCTTTATTAAAACAGTTCTTTTTGTTGTCACGGCAACTGGTCTTACATAAAAGATAAAGAGAAGAGGAATGTACATAAAGAGGTACCTTAGGTCATAATGGTAAATCCAGTACTTTTTAAACTAACAAGAATGCACTCTGGGGTTTGTTGGTACTGTAGTTCATTTTATTCCAGGTGATTTTTACAACTTGAGTATCATCCAGGTTCCCAGTCAAGCCCCAGAGCTCCTGTGTGCTTCCAGCTCTATCAGTCTGACTCTCCTCCATCAGGAAATAGATGTTGTCAAAAATGGGCACAGAACAGTATCATAAAAAGATAGATGTGCTACTGATTTTTCCACCCAATATTTTACTGCTCCTCTTTTCCAGACCACTTTGGTCAGACAAGCTACAGTGTAGGGAGGATGCTGCAGTGCCCCTGAGGTGATCTGTCATTTAACAGCTTTGATTGGAGACTTGGGAGAGGGTGGGAGAAGAGATGTTATTCAACTATCAGCATATATCATTGTCAGCATTTGCCAGTGGTTAAGAAATAGTTCACAGAAGAAGCAGAACCCCAGAGTTGAAAACTGTGCTGACAAAATTGAGGACTTTTTCTCTAGTGATTTACCAGTAGAATCAAAATTAAACGATAGTGATATTTCTCTGCAGCTCAAAAAGCTTATTACACTTAAGGAAAAAAAAATGTATCAAAGTGCCATAATTAAAATGCTTAAGTCTTCTTACATCTGTTTCCTGAGCTAATATAATACCCCTCATGGAAGTGACTCCAAGCTGTTAGTTTCATCAGCCTTGAAAGCTTGTGGTGGTAGAGGAGGTGACTGAAAAGTGCTATTTGAAGAAAAATACTGCTTGAAACGTTAAACTTCTGTGATTCTTTTGTCATTTTAATTCCAGTTCTCCAGATTCAGAGGCTGGAAGCTTTTTCATTCCCTCCTGATTGTTGATGCCATGGGAACTTTGGTGGTTCCAGAAAAGAGTCTGTGAAGATGACCCAGGTTCTGGAAATGGCCAAGAGCAGCTGTAGGAACAGCCATAGGCAGCAGTGCTAACAGGGACTACCTCACTTAGGTAAGTCAGAAGTGCAGAGCAGTTCTGCTTCTACCACAACCTCCCTGATGTTTTTATTTAAACTGAACAGTAGGGTGTGTGGAGTTTTCCTATTTTAACCATCAGCAGGTGAAGCTCAGTATATTCCTCCCAGGAGCTCATGCAAACATTTTTTTCCTTAGTCTTTGTCTTGCTGTGTTGAAGTTTGCAGCTGCTGGATTCTGCTTTGAGTTTCAAGTTCAAAGGCACCCAGGCATTCTTTGTGAAATATCACAGAAACCACTGAGCTTCACCTGGCTTTGCAAGGAAATCTTGTGAAACCACAAGGTTCCCACACTTCCAGTGTGAGACTTTGTGATTCTCAGAGCTGGTTTTTCTCCTGGCTTGGGGTGGCATCTGCTTAACTCTGAAAGATCATGACCCTTAGGGAACTTGTTTTTGAACTTTGCCCTGTTTTCAGGTTTGTAATGAAACTCAGAATCCTTTCTGCTATTATCACCTAACCTTGGCTTCCAAGGGCAACCATTTCTTCCCATTCAGTTGCCAGTTTCATGACCTGGTTCACTGAATATCAAGCAGCAGCATCACACTAGAGTGTGAGTCTTCATAAGAGAAGGCACAGGGATCTCTTCTAACGTCCATGGAGCTGTGTAGTGCCTGTTTCCAGCAGGCCTGTGTACTTATTCCTTCCCTGTTTTGGTGGTTTAAGGTCTGTATTACATGTCCCTCAAAATCAGAGCTGCATTAAAATCAATAATGTATTGGTTTTGGTGCTTTTTTTTTTCATTATAAAATTCCATGGTGATTTTTTCAAAACCTATATCATCCCTTTTCAAAGATAACATCAGCCCAGATGCTTCACTCATTTTGTATCATTAAAAAATGGAAGGAAAATCTCAGCCATCTTTTATGGATAGGCAGGTGATTAAAATGTATTATTTTCTGTGTTACAAGTTGCTGTAGGTTTGTTTTGGGATTGTTGTTTGTTTGTTTTCAGGGAACAGTGACACACAGAGATACCTGCATCTCTAAACCTAAAATCTGGCAATTACCTAAATCTTCAATGAGTAGCATGTACTTTGCAGCTTTTCCTAAAGATTTGCCTGTTTGCTTCTTGGGATCCATCAGTTGCTAACACTGCTGCAAGCAGCCTGATGGGCACACAGATGAAAACAAAAGACATGTTTTCTTGAGACAAAAACATTTTCTTGAGCAAAAGACATTGCTTCTTGAGGCTTTTTGCTGTTAGTACTATGGTATAAATAACTTAGTTCTGGTTTTGCTGTCCTTAGCTTGCTGGTTAAACTGGAATGAAGAATTATCTGTAGAGACAAGAGGTAGGCTCCATTCTTTAAACGTTCACTTGCTGATTTTCTTGCAAGTCCTTGAAAAGCTGTGCTGTAAAGTTCCTGTAGCTGTAATAGAAAACACTAGTGTCTGGACTTTTCAAGGGAAGAATGTGGTTAAGATTATAGCAACTGAGTCACTGTCAATGGGTGGTCTTGAGTCCATATGGCACACAGTAGACAGGGGCACAGAAGAGTTTGCTCAGATAGGTGACAAACTGCTCTCCCCACAGGGAGAAGAGATGGAAAAGGGCTGCCCTGGACTACCAGGGGTAAAATGCTGCCAGATTGCTCCTCTCTGCAGCTTTATCTTGGCTCCCAAAGAAGAGGAAGGGTTTGCTAGAGAGCTCAGCTGCTCTGGGGTGCTGCTTTGCAGGCAGTGTGTTTGCATTGTTCTCTTAGGCTGGTAATGAGACAGTTACAAAATGTCTGCCTGGCTCTCCCCGCCATTTTGTAGCCTGATTGTTGGCTAATGAAGCCTGTGAGAAACAGAAAATAAACAGCATGGCACGGAGGAGATTTCAAAAGGAGTCCAAAATCTGCATGTTTTATTTAGCCTCTTAATTGTTGCCGACTGGCTGCATTCAAACAAGCAACTTGAACAGTGTCTGGAAGAAAACCAGCTCCTGAATTTGAGGAGCTGACCTTGGGTAGATGCCATCAACTGTTCTTTTCTGTTGGCACGGACGTGCTGCTGGCAGGGGCCTCCCTGGAGCTGCAGCCACTCACCCAGCTCTGAATCACAACCTGCTTGTGCTGCACTAGGTCACCAAATGACACCCTTTATCCTGAATATTCATTTCAGCCCCTCTGATGACCGAGAAATATCTGGAATATTTAGGATATTTAAAAAGAAGAACCTTCAAAACAGCAGCTGAACAGATTTAGCAGCTCCCGTAGAGCAACGTGTCATTTTGTTCAGGAAAAAAAAAAGGAGGGAGGCTACAAGTTTGCTGAAAGCAACTGAAAAATGCACAATGGGAATTGAAAGGCCATTGTGGAGATGTTATTGGGGTCCTGTGGACGTGGGACTGGCTGTGTGAGGAGTGAAATTGGTGATGGTGACTTGGTTCCTTTCTGAAAAAGCCTGTTTTGTGTGTGTCACAGCAACGAGGGGAGATGGGGAAGGGTGCTTCACATTCACAGTAGGGTGCAGCTTCAAAGCTGTTTAAAATTCTCCACTATCTTAATGATAATAGTTAATTCCAGTATCAGAGCAGTACTTCTATTTTTAAAATGCAATCAATCAATCATTTTAATACATTGCACCCTTAGTGCCAAACACCTCTGCAAACGGTGTATACGACAGCACAAAAAAAACCCCTCTGAAAATCCTTCTGTAGAGTCATTCTTCCTTCCTTTCCTACCCATATGCACCAGGAAAATCTCAAGATTAGAAGAAAAATCTGGAATTCCATAACAGGGAGTAAACCCTTCAGCCAAGACTGATTGCCAGGTAGGGGCTGCTGTTGGGAACTGAATAAAGGACAGAGAAATCATCACAGCTGACTGAAGTTCTCACTAGAAATACAGCAGGTGATGTTTTGTCCTCAGGTTTTGTTGGGCTTGGCTTTTGGTTTTTGAGGTGGGAGTTACACAGACACACTAGACTTTATTTGAAGATTACACTGAAAATGGCTCCTTTATGTTTTCTTCTCAAGACAACTTCCTATGCCTGCCATGCTTTTACAGAAAGCTGTTTATATAGTGGTAGAGAGGTTGTAGGTAACAGCACAGAAGTGTCTTCTACATGTTCTTCACCTGCAAAAATACAGTTTAATGCTTCCTTTTCATTAGTACTTGTTAAATTACTTGAAAATTTCTCCTACATGCTGCAGATAAACCCATTGCTATTGTTAGTCATAAACATGTGAACTGTGGATTTGGTCATCTTAACAGTGTATTAATTGGGAGGATTTTTAACAGACTTTGGATATAAAATTATCAGCAGTATAGTCTAGCAAATAACCAGCTACAAGTGAAAATATACCTGTGGAAGTATATTCCCTGTATTTGCACTGCCATGTGGGTTTTCTCCTGAGTGAGCTTTTTCTTGTGTCACTCATTTTCTGGGACTCACCCTCATCCATTGAATTGATCAATTGAGGTGAAATTGGAGAAAAAGGCAGAAATGATCTGAACTCAGACCATAGGCTATAGAGATAAGAGATTTCTAGTCAATTCTGTACAGGTGTAACTTGGGAGTTGAAAAGATTTGCTTTCCTCTTGCAGAACAGCACTTTTTACTCAGTGTCTGCAATCTGGGCTCCCTGGGGTATTAATAAGTGTTCTTCCATTAATTCAAAATAGCCACCTTGGAACTACAGTGCAGCTTGGGACAGTACTTCCCATCCTTATGCATTCCTTACTGTAATAGAGTGTTTTTTGTGATTTTTATGTATAAATACATCTTTCTTAGGGACAGCTGCCTCAGTGAGCAGATTACAGACATCCTCTCCAAGACTTCTTTAAAATGTTTACCACTTGGATAAAATCTTCAGCAAAACCTCAAAGGATTTTCTTCTAAAGTAGCAATACAAGAGCTTGTATTCTGTGTTTTCTGCCCTGCCAGGTCCCTTCCTGGTACATGTTTGATTTTAACAGGCAGCAAGCATGTTCCACTGCTTCCTTGGGTCTTGCCTGCACTGCTGACATCTGGAGAGCAGCCATGTGGGGTTCCACACATAGTTTTTGGAAACACCATTTGCTGGTGGAACAACCCACAGCAGACACCTCTTCTGGCAGAGCTTTATTGCCATCTATTTTTAGTTGGACTGTTGTACATCAGGTTGCTGTGTGTGAGCCACAAGCCTGTGCCTTGGAGAGAGAAGAAAGGGGGACTTTGTGTAGGTGCTCAGGGGTAAATTAACTGCACATAGCTTCAGTGACCTGCCTCCATCTCATTAATACAGTGTCCCAAACTGGATTTGGAGCTGACAAACTGAAAGTGGGGCTTGAACTGTCCTTTCTGTTACCCTCCTGGCCCATGGGAGCATGAAATGAACTTTGGGAGACAATGCTGGCCAGAATACTCCAGTTCTATACCAGAAGACATAATGTACTCCACCAGCAGAGCGCATACATGAACAGTGCATCATCCTACAACTGTAGAGATTAATAACCTCAGGATCTTTCAGCTTTCCAATAATTCTAAGAAGGGCTGTTGACTGTTGTTCTGCCCAAAACCACAGGAAAAGGCCTGGAGTTTCCCTAAATGCTGGGGCAGCAGAGACAATGAAAAACTGTAGAATCTCTGCAAAAATTTGATTTACATTCCCTGTTCCTGTAAAAAGCTGCCTTTCTCAGAGGTTTGCAGCTTGTTTTTAGTGATGCTGATACTTGCACTATTGTTATTTATTGCACATTTAGATGTCAGATCTAGGAACAAGCCTATGTATTTTGTTCCCATCTTACTCTAGATATTGCAGCATACTTAGTTTACTTATTTCATCATTTCTCATGCAGGGTGAGTAGTTGTAAGTCATGACAACCCTACTCATCCTTTAATGCTTGGTAGTAGGTCATGTTTACATTAGAAAGCTCATCATTTTTCTTACTTGAATTACCAAGTAGGTGAGTATCATAATTGTTATTCAGAGCTTAGATGATTCATTATTGCTAGAAAGTGGTGTTCCTTCCTTAAATGAATGGGCTGTTTATTTGGAATATTCAGTACCACAGTTCAATGATGCTGATTTGGAGTTTGGATTCTTTTTTGTCAACTAAGGGTAATTCTAGTATAAAATATTTGCAAGCCACCACCAAACTTTGCATGTTCCTGGTTTTACAGTAGCCCAATCTCTTGTATAGACAGTACCAGCTCTCTTTGGAGGAGGATTAGCAGGCTGCAAAAGGCAAAAGACTGAAATACTAAAGAACTCAGCAAGTCTGAGGGACACTGGAGCTGAATCTTTGCATTTACAAATTCTCATTCATGTGAAAATTTCCCTTGAAAGTTTTTTACAGTTGTAATTACAGTATTGTATGTTCAGAATGTCTCCTTTGCTGAAATAAATCAGCCAGGGGTGCACTTGCAGTAGCCAGCAACTAGATCAGAGTGTGTTGTGGGATTATAGTGCCCCAGTCCATTGATGCTGATGTTCTTGGCAGTAAAACTCCTCCTCTGTAGACTTGTTATGTCCTAGTTTATCATCCACATTTTATTTAAGATCCCCTGGCCCTTCTGGTTGTTTTTGTAAAGGTGCTTTCTGTGATGCTACAAGACATGAAATGAGGAAACTTGTGTATTAACATTTCCACAGCACCAGAAAAGATTGTGGAAAATGTGGTTGCCAACATAACTAGTATCCAAAAATGAGGCATGTACAGTAAGTATATGGACAAAGAAATAGTGAAGTTTTTAGGTTTATTAGTTGCTATGTGTTGAAATACATGACTGCAATGTTGGATAAATTCTGTATGGTGGGGGTTTTTTATTAGGTAGGGGTTTTTTCCCTCCTTCCTTGCTTATATATTTTACAGGCTCTGATTTTGTCAACAATAGAGCAGACAGAATTACTTGATGTTGAGAACCTTGTTAATTTTATGGCCCATTTTCACATGGAGATCAGCTTTTATTTCCCCTCTCACTCTTTATTCTTGATTCAATTGTTAGTAAGGTTTACTGAGCAGAAACACTGGCTGTATTATGGGAAGAAATCTAATCAATGCAGCACCAAGGGACAGTCCTCCAGAGTCCTCCCCAGTGGCTGTGAGCCAACCTAGAGGTTACTACGAGGTTACTCTGTCTGACTTGGACCAAAATACCCACCTAGTTGAGAAGGCAGCCCTGTGCATGTGTAACAGAAGCCTGGTGAATATACACACACCTGTTACCCCAGCCCCCAGCACAGAGCCTGTGTTTCCTATTTTAAACCCTTTTGCATGGCTGTCTGCATTCCCTCCTGTCTGCAGTTGCTGTGGCTGGTGCTGCAGAGCAGCTCCTGTGTGGTGAGGCAAGTGGTGGCAGATGTCAGTGGCCTTTGCCAAACACCCTTCCTTCCCAAACCCCAACCCTCCTCATCATTAAACTCCCCTTAGAGGGAAGTTATTTGCAAGATAGAGCACTCCCTTATGGCTTGTACCTGTTTTGGCTCTGAGTTCTAATAAGCCATTTGGCAGCCAAATGACTCTAAGATTCATAAAAGGGGAAAAATGTAATATTTGTTCACATTCTAGAATACAGGTTTACCTCCAAAGTTACATATCTTCTTTGTTAAAGAAGAAAAGGAGAAAAAAATAAAACTGATTCAGCACAGGAGCAGAAACTTTGTGTAGCCACCCAGCCACATATTTTTGGCTACTTGGAGTCACCACCCCTGGAGGTGATAAAAAAACAAGTAGCTGTGGTCTGGTGGAGACAGAGATGTCAGGGTGAAGTTTGGACTTGCTGATCTAGAGTTTCCTTTCACAGAAGTGCTGTGGTTATTCACACTGCATATGGAAAAAAAAACCCCTCCTCCTGGGCCATAGTTGCCATAGGCCAGAGCATTCTTATGCTAAAATTTATAATTTCAGATCTTACTTCAGCCTCACCCATTGCATTTTAGTAGGGTTCACCTCTGCAGGGGCAGTCATAGAGCTGAATTTGACCACAGATGCTGCTTTATGCTTTTCATATATTCTCTTACTTCCATCAAGATTATCTTGGACAGGTGGAGCAGAAAATAACTGGCCAGCACAGGATGATTTTTCTGTAAATTTTTGTACAGTACCTATATTTTTTTTAATTTTTTTTTTTGAGGAAAAAGTCTACACAGACATTTTTCTTCTTTATTAATAAACCAAGTGACATTTAAAAATAAACTTTCTGTTCAGAATGGTACACAGATGTATAAGGTGCATTGTGGAGTGAAAGAGCAATACTGAAAGAGGGGGAAAAACAGAAAATCAGTTTGGGACATAGTGAAAAAAAAAAGAAGCTCATAAAAGCCATGGCATCATAACTAATAATTTCACAGAAAGAAAGGATGGGAATGAGGAGTGAACAGGCACTGATGCAAACTCCTGGCTGATACACAAGCATGGGAATGTCAGCCCAAGGTCTTTAGCTCTCCTTTTAGGTGGTGTGTGATGCCTCCAAACCTCATTTTTAGGATGCAGAGTCTTTGTAGGACTTTGCTCTTAGACTTGTCAGGGAAGTGAATATTCACTTTGCATTCAGAATGAGTTTATGTGCATGAACAGATAATGATTATTCCTAAGTTACTGCAATGGAGAGAGAAAAAGAGAGAGGCTCCTAAGGGATTAGTTCAGGGTGCCTGTGTTATGTATGTGCTACAGATTTCTCTCTAATGGACTCTATCTACTCACACTGTATATAATTCTATCATATTATGTATTATAAATAATAAATAGTAATTTAACAGGATTGAAAGCAAGACTGATATTCAGGAGTAAAGGTTGAAATATTTGTATCTGTATATCAGTTTTTCACTCCCCCTGTAATGATAACATACACATTTTATTTTATTTTTTCCTTTCTTTTTTGAAACAGAAAGAATGACTTAAGGGGAACCAAGTCAGAAGAGGAAAGAAGTGAAAAGTGGTCATCTGTGCAGAGGAAATGAGCAGGTATGCATAGCAGTGACACTGGAGATTCATTTCTTGCTGGTGCTTAGATCTCCATGGTGAGATTACTTCTGGCAATAAAGTTTAAAAAGAGCCCTCAGAAACCTTGAAAAGATGTTTTGGAAATAACTTCTTTTCCTTGAATTTGATTGCCAGAGTAAGCAAAGTATTTATAGCTTTATAAATATTAAGATACACCTTTAAGCTTATGATTATGCTGACCTGTAGCTGCATTTCTACAGGTAAATGGTGGTCATGTCCATGAATTGTTGTGGGTTTTTTTTGGCAGAGGCCAGGAAAAACAACACTTAGCATCAAATTAATCCCTTCAGACACTGCCAGTGGTCATTCTTGAGACTTGAAAATTATCATTTCACTGATTCATTTACATCACTGCTCACAGTGCAGGGCTTGTAGCATTCTCTGTCATTCCTAGCCATTGGAAGGAGATGGGCTGGTGCATGTTCTGCATGGTGTTTGAGGAATAATTTTTCTGTAGTTGCCATGCTGTAGATATTGAACTTGAGGAATGCAAAATCAGCACTATTAACAACTCCAGGCTCTCAGATATTGTCACTAATGTGAATGTGAGTGCTGTGAGACCAGCACAAGGCAAGTTCTGAGGTTAAATGTTACATCAGTGATGCAGAAAATTTGTATTGACCATCTGCCCATTGAACCCATTAATGAATAAGCCTCCCAGTATCAGTGTGAGATGGGGAATGATCATCTCTGTTTAACAAGTGATAAAACTGAGCCCCAAAGGGCTCATGTAATCATCTCAAGTTATGCAGGAGGTATATAATAGAGCCAGCAGTGAACACCAGCTCACCTATCCCTGCCATTTGCACATCCCTGCTTGTGATCTCCTTTTCCACTGTGCCCTGTCCTGCATGGAGGGCATGCATCCACAGCTCTGCCCTCTTCAGGCATGGTTTGAAGCAGCAGATTCTCTTCCAGAGCAGCTTTGAACACACAGTGAACCTGAAACGTGCATCGTGCTCATCCCCAAAGAACAAGAAGACACAGTGCAAAAGTGCCAGTGTAACCAGCACCAGATGGCCTTCACAAACTGGGCAAGGTAGCAGAAAATGCCAAAAGGGAGGTGCTGCTGTTGTGACCTCTCTCTGGTTGTTGGCACAGTGTTGAGAGGAAGGCTCTGCAGCAAAGAGGAGCTGCTGCTCCAGGACAGCTAACACTCTGCCTTTCGCAGGCGTGCTGAACATCTCTCTGATTTCCCTTAGTAAATGTCAGGTCACATGTTGGCTGCTTGCATGCTAAAGCTGAAGTATAAATCATCTTCTCAAGTGACAGAAGATGTCATTTTTCCTTGCAAAATATTTTTCTAACGATCTCTTATGTAACTGTTACAGTTGTTGACATTTTCCTTAAAAGCCCTGTTCTTTTGACACTCCAGATTCAGTGGAAAGCTGTAGACTGGAATAGAGAATTCTTTTGCCTTTGCTTATACCTGTTTTCTTTACCATGAGTTAAAGAAAGGAATATTATGCATCTCTGACTCATGCTGTAGAAAGGTATTTTATTTTTAATACCATTAGAATTTTAAAATAAGGAGAAGGATAAACCTCAGCACAGGTGAATCTGAGAGTTAACACACTTCAGTTACAGCAAGTGGCTATTAAAGTTTGATGGGCTGCTATCACTGGTAGTTCAAATATGACATGGTGATGTGGGGAGTGTAGGGAATGAGTTGAATGCTAGAGAAAGGCTGTTGATTTTTGTGGAAAAAAAATATTAAAATATAGTTTTTATATGATAAAAAATCCATGATCCTCAACCAAAGATGTTCAAGTGTATATATCCATAGGAAAATATCAGAATATATAGTTCTCATGTCTTGGGTTGTGTCTGCAAGAAGTGTGGCCCTATATAGCTGTGTCTTGGCATAGATAAAGACTGAAACCCATACTTTTTGTTTTATTGTGCCTGATTCCTGCTCAGTTTAAGGGTGATACTCAGGCATTAATAATCTGCCTTCCCTCTACCCTTACATGTCTGCAGAAAACCTTTGTGGTAGATGCAGGGTATTTTAAGACACCTTTAGGAGTCTGAAGATGTCCACACTGACAGGCTTGATCTCTCAAACCCAGGATCTGAATTGTTTGGCTAAGCCATCCTATTGCTGTCCAAGAACTGTCATTTAAGGAGGGAAGTCAGCTCTGTTGGGAATGTTTTTGGGGAGACCAACAGCCAGGCTGCAGTGTGCCTCTGAAAGCCTGACTAGTTATTTTAGCATCTAAAGAACTAGAGTAACTGAACTTATTTGCCCAAGCTCATGCAGGAAATACACAGTACAGTTGTGAAATGAATCCAATTTCTACACACCCAAAGGACCTTCCTCCTCCTGCTTTACTCTCTCCTCTGTTCCAGAGGCTTCTTTTGCTGTGTTTTTGGAAGACAGTGCAATGCTTCTGTGAGCTGTTCTCATTAAATCCTTGTCTTGCTGCAAGCTGTAACACAGTGGGGCTCCCAACAGTGCTCTCAGAAAGTCCCCTAGTACACATCAGACAATACTGGGTCCTGAACCCTAGAGTCTCCAAAGGCTTACTGGATGATCTCCTTTTAAGACCTCTGTTGGTACCAGTTAGCTGAAATTCCAAACCACTGGCAGGTCTCAGAGATCTGCAAGAGTAGTGTCCCCAGTTGTGTACATCCCAGGAGATCTTCAAAGAAAAGGAGGATGATTAAAGTTTATGTCTTGAGCAGGAAGAAGTCAGAGAGAACATTTCCCAGTGTGCTTTTTATGAGGGTTTTTTTTAAAGGAAAAATATTTTTCACTGACAGGCCTTTGTGATGATTGAATACACTGTGAGTTCTGTGTTTGCAAGCAGGCCTAGAGGAACACACTTTGCTTTTCTGCTGGAAGACTGCAGTCTTTAGCACTCTCAATATTAAGATTATTGGAGCCAGAGTTCCCTGCTGAGGTTACTAAAATGAACTTAATCTTGAAAAAAAGGCTGTAATAACCTGAATTATGGCCCCCAGTGCTAGACCTTTGCTAGGAGAGTGAGCCTAGCAACATGGGTTTTCACATGCTCAACATTTCTTCTGATGCTTTTGCCACTTGTTAGCTATGTAGATTTTTACTAAAACCTCAGTTTCTGCAGGTCCTTTTCCCAGCAATCCCTCCCTGTTTCAGTGAAGGTTTTTACATCATTCACATACATTTTTCTGCATTTTGAAGATGCCTATTTTGAGGAAGATTCTAGATTTCTAAACTAAGCTAAAAATGGGATCTTCCTTCCCTGTCTAATGACAACACAGCTCTTGTCAGCCCCACCAGATGGGGAAGATGAGCCAGAAAATAGCATGGTTTATTCAACCAACTTTATCCTTTCATTTTCACTTTTTCTGTCAGGGGGCACATGCCATTTTCTTTGCCTCAGTGTGGCATTTAAAATCCTGGCCTGTAAGTTTAGAAGAACTTGAGATTGGTTTTAATAAAACAGCTGGAGACATTTGGAGGATTCAGAGAGAAATGCAAATATCTGACAGGGGCTGCCTTCATTTTTGGCTAGAAAATCCAATGGGGAGTATGCAGGAGCAGCTGAGACTGATGGCATTGCTGATATTTCTCTAGGTTTGTGTTTTTAACAATGCAAAATTACAGCAAAGTCCACATGTGGCACCTTGTGTGTGGCCTGCAGCCTTCTGCCCTCCCTCTGGAAAGGTCACCTTGTGGCTTGAGAGGTTGGCTCTCCATGAGTAAGTTGTTACTGAGCAGACCACTAATACTTCTCCACAGCACCATGACTGAACCTTTATATGGGCTGCTAAATGATGTGGTGAGGACCACAGAGCCCACTGGCCAGAAGGAAGTGCTGCTGAGGAATGAGAGGAGTTAACCACAAAATATTTACCATTTTCATGTGCACAAAAAAAACCAAAACCCCAACCCAAAAACCCAATCCTAAAACAACCAGCTGCTGCAAACAGGATTTTCCTTCAGTGCTCTTTGTGCATTGTGGTTTTCCATCAGCTGCTGGAAAGGTTCTGTTCAGTGGTGATGGCAAACAGTGATTAACCAGTTCCTTCCAACTGCTCACTAATGAGCAGAAACCAAGTTGAACCAATTATTCCTATTGAGCTAAGCTTAAAAAAATCAAAATCATGTAGTTATGAACATAAATGCTTTCATCTCAATCAAAACTTGCCCAGAATAGTGCACTTGGGGCTGGATGTCTTTCTTCAAGCTTATTTCTAGTGGCAGAGGATATGACAAAGCAAATGCTAGCAGAATGTGATTATAGTTCTTAATGTAATTTAAAATTATTCCATTGTAAGTGAAGTACTGATGCACAAGGGCAGGACCTCTGAACCACATGCATTTACCAGCCTGTCCTAGGCAAAAGTAAGTGTCTTGTTGAGCTGCTGTTGAGACCTCCTATCTTCTCCAAAGCTGCTTTAAGACCTGAGCAGACACATCACTCAAGCAGAGTATCAGGGATTTCAGATTTATGGCATTAAGAGCTAATGGGAAGCACATTTGCTGTACTTTCATATTCCTAAGCTGTTTTATTCATGGCACTTCAAGGCCAAGTGGGCCCTGGGGTAGATGTGCTTTCAAATAATAAAAAAAAAAATTAAATATTTCCAATATTAATCTTGAGAAATGTTTTAGGTATTGCCATCAGTGAGATGGTGATGGGGACCAGCAGTGTGGGAGGCAGCTCTGGAGGAAAGGATTGGAGGCCCTGATGCACAGGTTGATGCCAGCCAACCATTTGTCCTTGCAGCAAAAAGGCAACTGCAGCCAGCACCTCTAGTTCTGGGCACCCTGGTACAAGAAAGATGCCACCAAACTTCTGCCTGAAGTGACATCACAGAGAATATGGAGGCCAAATAACAAAATTCCCAAGGCTCTGAGTCCTGTCAGCTGAAATGGCAGCCACAGGAGGGTTCTTTATAGTCAGTTTTAATATATAGTGAATTTCAAAGAAGAGTTTTCAGTTTTTCTTTTCACAACCTCCAGATACCTGTAGCATATATCAATAAAGTTGTGCTAGTATTGGAAGCAAAAAATTCCAGTGTTAGGCATTTGTTGTGATTTTATAGTGATATTAATTATATTTTTTGTTTCTTTTCTGCATACATCTTAGCCTTCAGGACTTCATTTTCTTGGCAGTGTTTTCCCAGTCGTCGTGAGGGATATTTACATTTTGTGGAGAATCTGACATGATGCATGAGTCCAGAAGCTGGAGTATTAAAAAGATAAGACTTTGCAATTCTGAGAACTGCTAATACCATTTTTTTTTTACAATTGAGGAAGAGATATTTTTTTTTTAATGGAACATTTCTGTGCCTGTGTGTGACTCCATGACACGACACCCACCGTGGTTAGCAACAGCTTTTGTGTGTCATGGCTCAGGTTCCCATGCACCCCTGATGGAATGTATATTCATGAGATTCATGACATTTTCCTGCATCTGCTCTTGTCACAGATTTCATTTCAGAGCAGCCCTTCCCTGATGTAAGCACACTGATGTTGTAATTGCCTTTCAGCTGCTTGTGTGATTATTTTGTGACACCTAGTGGATAAATTGATAGTGGTGCTCATTTGAATTTCCTTGGGGTTTGTTGTTTGTTTTTTTTTTTTTAGATTGTCTTGATAGACATTCTGGAACCTCATTTCACATTATGAACACACAGGCTCTCTTGCTTTCTTATTTGCTTTCTCTCTCCCTTTGCTTTTCCTCTTTAATTTAGCTCCTGGAATAACTTGCTTGGAGCCAGGTGAACAAATACCCAACCCCAGTCTTTAGGAAATGCCAAGAGTCCCACAACAGTACCAGCTGGTAGATATTTGAAGATTTCATGGTATTGTTTAGTTAGGATAATCTTCACTCATCAACTTTTTCTATATTTCTATTTTATTTATTTTTTTTTGTACCAAGTTTTCCATGGTGTGCTTCAAACAGTTCTCCCAGGGACTGAGCTTAGAGGAGTACTTATATTTACTGCACTATGAGGAGTCTGAGAAATACCCATTTCTTCACTGTTCTGGGAGATCTGATAAATAATTAAAATATTATTCCATACACACAAGAATGTTTACAGAATATTTACATCAAGAACCAGAGTCTAGAAATGCCTTCAATGCATGACCTACTTTCACAACTAAGATATATCTTGTGAAGTATATCTTAATTTACATGCCATGGATTCTGTGCCTGAAGCTTATTTAGAATCACTTCTCCTATAGGAAAATGCTGAAATATTGGCCAGTATGTTTGCTATAAATATGAGATAGAAAAGAAAAAAAATAGGTATTTTCATATTACTCTTATTTTTTTTTATATTGATGAAGGGGAAATAATTCAGTTGCACCAAGCCTGCTTGTTGAGTTGTTCCTAGGAGTGTGCACACTTCTGTTTTCAGAATCTAAATTTTAGATTCTGAAATCCTCTGGCTTCCCAGAGCAGGTGTAGAACAGCAACTTACATGGTGGCTAAGGTAAGGTTGTGGCAGTTTTCAGTAACAGTTAAAAGGAACTGTAAGGCACATGAATTTGGAGATAAGAGGCTATGTATTTTTCATACACGGGGAATTGGAATGGAACTGTGCAGAGAACATGAAGAAATTGATTTTTAAAGATCATCTTGGAGATCTTAGGTTTCAGCTTGTCAGTCTTCAGAGAAAATGTCTTGCATATTTCCCCTCCCAGGAGGCTCAGAATCAGAAGAGTAATACTAAACTCTGTCTTTAATACTGACTGACAGGGCACTCTTCCTGGGCTTTTCCTACTTGCTCATCCTAACAGTCCTCTGGTGACTTTTATTTATGTAAAATGAGGGCCTGTAGCAACAGCATCATGAATAATGGACACAAAGAGCAAAGTTGTCACTGCCCCAGTCACCCCTGGAGCTCCAAAAGCCCTCATCCTCCTTGGCATGTGGGTGCAAATGGTCAAACTGCAGCAAAAAATGGCCAGTTTTGGTGGTTTCTCCTCTGGCTGTACTTGTGTTTTGTAAAGCCAGTGTGGGCATTGGGCTGGGCAGTGTGCTGGGTGGCTAATGAGGCTGGGAAGCTCATTAGCTTGTGCAGTGAGTGCCTTCTCTCTGAGCCTTCTTTTCAGTGTCTTTGTTGTGCCCACAGAGTGGAGCACTCCAAATGGAAAAGAAGTTGATGAGAGCAGAGGCAAAGTGATGGTGACAAGAGCACATGTGTATGTGTTTTCACTCTTAACACAACTTGAGGCACTATCAAAGGGTGGTAACAGAGCTGCTACTGTGCACAGAGACCATCTACTGGTGCACCAAAGCAAAACAATCATGAAAAGGCAAAAGGGATGTCCTTTGGCTGGTGGAGGCTTCCCAGTGACATCTGGTGTGCCTAACAGGGACATGCACATTTCTAACAGGGTCAGTGCCAACACTTGCTCTTGCAAAAGGGCTTTGCTGAGCAGGTTTATAGACTCCTCCTGCCCCTGAAAAAAAAGTAATTGGAAATAAAAATCCTGCTGCAGTTTTGGTTTGCAAGACCTGTACAAGTGTTTTCCCTGTGTTAATGTCTGTGAACTTCCAGGCTTCTGCTTCTTGGCTCAGGTTGAAGCAAGTCCAGTGGCTTGAGCCAAAATACAGACCTCAGAACACCACTCTAAAATGGAAATGAATTCTAAGCTTTTAACAATACTTTAAAAGAAACAGGCTACATAGATTGGTGATTTTATGCCAGCTTTTCATATAATGCTGTGAATGGTTTCAGATGTTATGGGTCTAAACTGATCATGACAAATTCAACAGTTTGTAAGGAAGGATTTTTTGCTTGTCTGCTGTAACACAAAACTTATTCTTCGTTAGCACTGCAGTAACTTTAGCCTGTTTGTGGTGAAAAATGTGGTGAAAAATGCAAGTGTGTGTTGATGCAAACATGGAGCTTTAGGCTATGTCCATGTCATGCTGGTTATTCAGCTCCTCAGTCTAATCCTGGTCACAGACTACTGATTTCCTCACTCCTTGTCAGCTGCTTTGTCTCACTAAAGGCTAAAATTTAAAATGAAAGCCTTATGGGGCAAAGGGCAAGAGACATTTTTCTACCAACTTAGAATTATTGGCACAGCTGCATTTCTGTAAAATGAATTTGAGTTTCTGGTTGAGGCTTAGAACATGCCCTGGCAGACATCCCCTCTCAGTGCTTAATTAAGTTAGGAATTGCACATACTGGTTTATTGCATGTCTTTTAAAAAGAAAACTGTTTCCAAGGATCTAGATCCATTTAATAGAGATTTCCATAAAAGGAGTTTGTGGGTTGAGATTGGAGATGGCAGTTTTTAAGGTGTCAGATGAATATTGTTATTCAGTCTTGTGACTCTGGTTAATGTTCTTTTCCTAGCTTGCATAAGGAACTGAAATAAATAACACTTCCTATTAGTGGTATCACATAGGTTAGGTTTGACACTGTATAAATTGCACCTATTAAAAAGCAAAATCTACTTGAGTTAAAAGTCAGATGGCTTATTTAAGATTCTCTGTGTAGTAACAAGTTTTTTTTCCATCCAAAATGTGCTCAAAAACATGACTCAAATAATTGCTTGTGGGATGGCTGAGTAGCTACAGAAACTGGGAGACTGTGATCCTGGCTGTTGTGTGCAACAGTGAGTGTGACAAGGTGCATTTTTGATTTTCACAGGGATCAAGGAGAAGCAGAGAAGACACTTTTGAAGAGTTGGGCATCATATATCCAGTTGAAGATAAGGCTGCTCAGTTTTGCGTTGAGATGGTAAGCAAATCCAGGTAAAGTCAGCTGAGTTGCACAAGTTCAACTCTTAAAACAAAAGAAAAAAAAAAGAAAGGACAGTGTTATGCTCAGCATCCCAAAATAAGCAAATATCTGGGAGATGTGTCATTAATGTTTAATTTTTGTGTCATCTGCATGAACACAATCTGCATTAGAGCACTGAGATAAATATGAATGCTTAGGAAATGCTCACTGTAAGAAAGGTGTTAGGTGGCCCTTTTTTTCTTCACTATCTCTGACAAGAGAAAACAAAACTGCCACGTTTTCTTAGCTTTTTCTCAACAAGAAACAATCCCTAATTTGTCACAGCTTTGTCTCCTCTTCCTGCAGACACTCATCTCCAAGATCACCCAGCCCTTGCTAGGATATCAGGAATACCTGGCAACATGGGTTTTTTCTTTTATAAGACTTACCTCACGTGCCCCTGACAGATTTGCCACTTCCACACAGGTTTGGCTCTCTCCTGGACTCTGCCTTCAGCCTGATGTCTGGCTGCTGCTGATGAGGAGGAGGAGGGTGCTCCTGCAGCTAGCTGTCCCTGTCAAACCCATCTTAGACCTGGGCAGAAAGCCCAGGAGCAAAGGCAACTGCACTCCCAGGAAGCAGATAGAAAGATGATGCTGAGATAACATGGTAGGTAAATATTTAAGTCCTACAAAAACAACTAGCTGGTAATACACTGAGCAGTCCTGCATTCCTTTTGGAGGGTGTATGTTAAAAACACATCTCTGCTGAAACTTGTATTTACTTCAGTCTACAAGGGCAACATCCAGAGCAGCCAGTGGTTTTGCATTCTCTTGGCCTTTTTTTTCCCCCCTCATGCATACCTTGTTGAGATTTTAGCAACAAACATGAATTATTGCAGAGCTCAGAGACATTCAGCCAGAGTTCTGACTCATTTCACAGCTGCTGCTTTCTCCCAAATATTTGCAGTTACATGATGACAATGGGTTCAGTAAATATGTAAAGTTACTTACTCAATAGAACCATGACACAGTACCTACAATGTTCTGTGTAATAAAGTAGACAAAGATGAAAAATTTAATTGAAGATGAAAACCTTCTGTGTTTGTAAATCATCCACAGGTAGGGAGTGGAAGGTGTTGTCCCAGAGTCTGTTAATTAGGCTTTTAATTAAATAAATACCCTACTTTAAGACTGTCCTCTTTTCTATGACATCATAGAAATAGAAGACTTGGTCCTTTTAAAAAGTGACTGCTGAGGTTATTTATTAACAGCAGTTCCAAGACATTCTTCAGTGAGCAGTGAGAACTGGAATATGGAAATGTCATCTTTTACCTGGGATTAATCAGTTTCTAAACTAGATACATAGTTCTTGCCAGATATTCTGCATGCATGTCATAGAAATAGAACAAAATGAACATGCATTTTTCTTTCATTAAGTATTTTTAACTTCACTTTTCTCTGGTGATCTAGTCAATTAAATAAGTTTATGAGCAGCATGTTAGAGAAGAAGACTAATTAATTTAGGCATTGGATAAAGAACATTCTTCTCCATTTTTGTCTGCTAACAAGTGCTGCTAATACCCATAATAACAGATCTATAAATCAGTATTGCACCAAGTTTATGATTCTTTGCAAAGAATTATCTCAGTATCTTTGTGAATTAGCAAAGCAGGTTCTTCATCCAAAATTTCTGTGTGTTGGAGGTGTTTGAGTCTGTGGGGTAGTTTGGGCTTTTCACTACTGTGATGTTCCTTTTAATGCCAGGTTGGTCCTTTGAGCTCTTTTCACTGGGCCATCCAGCATAAAGAATGGCAATGGTGAAAAGTTACAGTGTTTTATCCTCTCTCCATAAAGCAAATCCTTACATGAAAGTCACACTTGGAAATAAGTTTTTCCAGAGGATTATTCACAGAGTAATTGACCTTACCAAAAAGCTGGCACTCAGAAAATGCAGATATTTGAAACCCTTAAGTACATCAAGAAAACTATCATGCTTTCTGCTGCAGAGCCTTCCAAATGGCTTTCTTTCATAGTGGTTAGAAAGAGGCTTCAGCTGCTGGGTTTTCCCAGTTTACATGAATGAGATGTTGAAATGTCTCATGCTATTCCTTCTTTTAATATACAAATAAGATTAGAATGCATATCCCCTTTGACCTATGAGGGCACTGATGGTCCAAGATGGAATCTGGGGTTGTACAGTATTTCCTCCAATGTGTGGTGTCAGAATGGACAGAGCCTCCTCATTCCTGTTCCAGGTGTGACCATGTCCCCCTTTATCTCTTGCAAAATGGGGGTCCCCTATGGGCTGTGGTGTAGCTGTGGTAGTAAAAACTGAGTAAGAATGCCAGCTCTATGCCTTCTTCTCCTTGAGAAAATGCTACTCTTGGCTTTTGAACAAGCTCTCACTCCTCATCTCTTGATTGTTTCAGTATGCAGTGAAGCCAAATTGATAAGTCTGTCTTTTCTTTTGCTCCTTTCTTTTTAGGTCCCCATATCAATTGTGCTGCAAGTGGTGACAGATCACTTCAGTTACCCTGAAATGTGACCTGCTGCCTTTTGGGTGAGATCTGCTTCATAAGGAAACATCCCATTAGTTTATCTGTTTGTGCTTGATTTATTTTGATATATCAACATTTATTGCTCTCTTTAGTTAACAACAGTAAGTTAGCCATTTAAGTTGGGGTATTTGCTTTAACAGCAAATTATTATATAGCTTATGTAGCAAATTTATCTCAGTTCCACTGCTTTAGATCAGCCCTGAATGAGAAGTGTTGTAGTCCCTCAGACCAGGTGCTGGGGAGTAACTGCCTCCTCAAACTGTGGAGTAGGTGTGAGGTGATGCTACACTGGCAGTTTTGCCTTGAAGCAAAGGCCCTGTGGCATGGTGGGGTCTGTTTAGTTTGGCCACTGCTGCAGAGCTGGGGTTCTGCTCCCTGAGGAGCAGGCTGTTGGCATAGCCACTGTTCCCTCTCCATCTGGACATACCTTGTTGGCTCTTGGGGATTGACTCAGCAGAGCTTGTGGAATCCAGTTAGAGAAACTCAGCTTTTCCCCTGCAGGGCAACAGAGGGAAATCTTGGGACTGTGTGAAACAATCCCTCTAAGTCAGCATCCCCTCTTAAGTCATGGCAGTGCCCCTCTGGAAGTGACAAAGCTGGTTTGAGAAGATGGAATTGTGTCAGGGCTGGAAGTGCAGAGGAGCATTTATTACAAACAAAATGCTGTGTCCTCTTTCCCCTTGTGTCCACTGACATGACCTGGCAAGTTGCACACCTATTAAACTTCCCAAACCTGGAGCATTTTGCTCCTTAAGCAGAATGTCCACTGGTATATAACAAACTTTCTGACTCCAGACTGTTAATGTTTGTCTCCAGAGTTTTTTTTTTGTCTTCTAGGCTGTCACCAAGCAATCCAGCTGTCTGGGAATACAGCTTGTGTTTTCAGCTGATCAGAGTCTGACTGTCCTTTGGGGTGAGGTAGTAGGTTGTATAGTTTTAGGGTTCTGCCCTGCCTGTCAGATAACTATACAATCTACTGTCTTTCCTGAAGTGGCTGTGATACCATCGTTGGATGTGTCTTCAGAAGGCCAAGCAAGGAATTTTCAACTGGCACAGTCCCCTGGCCCTGCCTGCCTGTTGCATTTGGTGCTTGTAAGGGGGTTCTGAAAGTACACAAATGTTCTTACAGTTTGTTTAGATTCCTGCCTTTCCCATTGAGCTTCTGAATCCATTTGTCATTTGCTCAGAGAAAGGGGGGTGTGAGTGGCAGGGCACAGGGGTGTGAGCTCACTCACACTCAGCTGTGCTGGACTGCCATGAGAGTGGTCATTTGGAAGCAGCTGACCTGTTCCTCTGTTGCTTTGTGGCATTTGTGTTCATATTGAAGGGAAAATGCCACTTCGGATTCAGCAGCTATTTAAATCCTCTTTGCATAGGCTGTTTGGGAAACTGTGAAGCAATGAGTTGGACAGAAAACAAGGAGGATGTCTTGCAGTTGCTGCCCTGGAACTGGTAAATGCTTGAGCCCTAAGTAAAGAGGTTTCTTTAACAGTTTTTATTCTTTTTACACTGATTTAACTTGCTTTTTTATCACATAACACTAATCTGGGAGGGACAGTTGTTATGTCTCTGGAGTCACCCCACCAGTCCTGACTGACTTCCAGGTAGAACTGTGAAGAAGGACCAAGAGGATGTAATTATTTGGTCTTTTTTAAGCTGAGAAGTGTGTGGCTAGAAAATACTAAGGGAATCTTACATGCAAATGGTGAAATACTAGTTTCCTTCAGAAGATGCACTTGATGCTCTAACAGGATGAGGTAGTAGGTTGTGTGGTTTCAGGGTAGTGATTTTTGCCCCAATCAGGAGATAACTATACAACCTACTGCCTTCCCTGATAAGTGGCATAACAACATCAGTATCTTAATTCACAGAAAAATGAGAGCTAAAATATACTTCTGAGACCAGCAAAGTAAGTCTAGATACAATTGTTATCCTGTCCCTACTAGCTCTCAATTTACTGTCTCTTATTTTTTTTAATAACTGCTGGCAAAACAGTGGCGGGGGCGGGGGTTTAACATGAACATCCAAATTAAAGGAGTTTTGTTTATTTCAAAGTGTGTCTGCTCTTGATCTGTTTCATTTCTGGTTCATTTGAGTGAAGTTATCAAGGGAAATGATTCCAAAAACGTTGTGAGCTTGCATTCAAGATGTTTTTATTTCCTTGACATCCATGTCTGACTACAGGAACTTTTGAGCAGCAACAGACTGGTTTTGTTCAACATTACCTCCCCCTCAGGGATCACTCCAGTGATTTACAGAGAGCACCAGATTAAGTCACACAATGTTCTTCAGCAGGTCAGCTTTATATTACAAATAAAAAGCTGTAACAATAAAAATTGAGGGCCAGATTTAAAAAAAAAACACAACAAAACCAAACGTTGATTTGGTCACTCAATTTCCCATAAGCAGGCTTTTTTTTTTTCATGGTGTTTAAATACCCCAGAAGAGAATTCTGAAATTCTCACACAAATACCATGTGTGTGTGGGCTCAGGTGGTGTTTGAGGTCATTCAACACCTGAAAACAGGGTTTTTGTTAATACTTTAATGGAAGGTTAGGGATGTTCTTTGACTCCTGTTCATAGATAAAGGCTGTTGGTCCAAGAGGAAAAATTGCTGTGTGTCTGAATCTGGGCAAATAGGTGATCCTGTGGCTGGTTTTAATCTTCTCTTTTCTTCTTGCTGTTTAAAAAGGAGCTGCTAATTTAAAACTGCTGTAAGGATACTGAGCATGCTGGCTGTGTTCAAGGGCTGCAGGACGTGCAGTGCAGATTCTGAACTCTCTGGTGCTGAAAATGCAGACTCCCAGCTGCAGTGTAAACATCACTGAACATCACTTCTCTAAGAGTGTGAGTAGTGATGGTGTTCTGTGGAGCTTAAAACATCCCTCCCTCTCCAGGACATAAAGCTGGCCAGTTCAGTCTTGCATTCTGTAAATACACAGCAAATGTTGTGTATGGGAGAATGGGGTGAGCAGAGGGAAAATGCTCTCCATTCCACAACAGCCTCTTAGATCTCTGAAGTCATTTCAAAACCTTTTGGCTCTGCCTGGGTCAGCATTTTGTTCTTGGTAATGAGCTGTGAGTTTTCAGATTCTAGTCATTCTGGCAATCCCATTAAAACAAAGGGCCCAAAAATTGTGCAGTGTTCTCATTGCTAGGATCTGCAGTGAGTGTAAAAACATCTGCCTATATTTAGCAGAGTGTGAGCCTGCAGTTAATCAGCTCTGTCCTTAGCAGTAGGTGTCATTCAGGAACTCCAGGAGAAACTTGAAAGCCCAACTCTCTGCAGAACCAAATCTTTTCCAGAACTGTGCACTGAAAATGTTGGTATCCAAATGCTAAGTAAGTAGCTTGGGCTGCTGGAATGATGGTTAAAAACAAGCTGCTTTCTGAAAACTCAAGTCAGAATTGCTTGTGGAGGTCACGTGCTGTTGTGTTGCACACCTTCTTGTGCTCCCACTGGGGGACAGCTGCTGAAGAACACAATGAAATAGTGTTAATAGTGGTAGGACAACATGCACCACTCAGAAGCAGAGCTCCAAGCATGTTGGCAGTTACCATGGGTGTGACTTGCACAGCAGTTTGCCTGGAGGTGGCACAGCAAAAAACCTGTTTGGTCTTGGAGAGGGTTTTGCAACTAACACTGTGCAGTTGTCATGATACCAGTGTATACCAGTTATGGGAATCATGGTTTGGTATTACTGGGGAAATGAAAGTCTCATGAAATAACAACAGCAAATCAAAAGGGGGAAGGGAGGGAGGATACCAAATTAGATTAAAACTGGTCAAAAGCAGGGTGGTGGTTACACAAACTGGAATTGGACCAGCACTCCACAGTTAACCCACATATGCTTGGGGGGAAAGAAACCCCAGGGATAGCAGCAAACAATCATCCAGGCAGGAAGGTGCTGCAGAAGGAGCACTGCAGGAGCAGGGGTATCTTTAAGCCTCTCTGTGTGAGAGGTGTTGGCTTTGCTGGACTTTTCCCCTCTAGCTCTCTGCATTAGTCTGGATTACTACCTTAATTAATGCACTTAACAGAAGTATGAGAGCTGAAGACCAGCTGGGTGCATGCAGGGGCCAGTCAGTAACAAGTTGTGCCTCACTGATAATGGCTGGATGGTTTTTAAGCAAAAAAAAAAACCAGCACTGACTTTACTTATTAGGGAAAAAAACACCTCAATTTGCTTTTTAGACTCAGAGACTTGACAAGGACCTTAACTCCAAGAAGGCAACAGCCTGCCTGGCTGCACCCAGGAAATCCTGCTGATGGCATCAGGTGCAACTGCAGGGTGTGTGTAGCCCACAGCAAAAAAGGCTGTTGAACTACATGGAAGAGCTGAAGGAATGTGTCCAGAGTATTAACATTTTGAAGTTGTATTGTCATGGCTCTGATCCTTATGGCTCAGAACAATCCATGAGGGTGTCAAGGTGTTAATTTCCATTACAAATGCTATGGGAAATTGGAGATGTCTACAAGGATCTGGGATTGGGTGATTGGGATGCCCAGATCTCACCAGAATAAAATCAGTGCTGGCAATGATTAAAAGAGAAAGACATCAAAAAACCTAGGCCAAAATACCCACAGATTTTCAGATCTATGTTGAAGTCACTTTGGCACTTTGTTTTACAATTAACAGCAATGTTTACTGAGTCATGCTACACGTTTGATGGTGTGAAGGCTTTTGTGTGGCTGTGGGATACAGTTGCTGGTGTCCAGCACAGCTCAAAACCAGATGGGTAACCAGGTTAAGAGACAACCAGACTTTAACTAAGTTCCCTGATGTGTCTTATGTTTGTATTCCAGCCAGGACCTGAGGCTCTTACTTGAGTTTTCCCTGTCCAGCTTGTGTATGCAAATACAAGAAATAATATTTCCATCCTGGAGGAGCCCAAGTGAGACTACATAATGCAAACAAAGACATGAGTGTGTTAAAAGTTCTCTCAATCAGTCAAAAGTGTGCAGCAGTTTGCATATTAGTATATGTTTTTAATTAACACTTGGAAGAGAGCCATGAACAGTTGATGCACTTAGAACTAACACAAAGTACCTTTCTTAAATGCTTGTCATGGAAACATCTAAACTGAAAAGAAATTAATTCCTGATAAGGCAAATTGGCATTTGCCTTCTGCAAAAAAATGGCAACTTAATCCTTCCTTTACACAGATTTTTCAAACGTCTCAGTTTTTGTGATGAAAACATCTTGTTTTTTTGGGAAATTGAAGAGTAAAAACCGTTTGCAGCTCTCAGGGCTCTGGGAGGTTTCAATCTAATCTCAGTCTTCACAGTCTTTCCTGAGCAGATTATTGCCATGTGGGTGAACACACGCTCCTTTCTCTGGATTTATCCTGAATTTGATGCTGTCTCTCTTATATCTGTTAAAAAACAACCCCGTGAGCTTGACATATATTGCAGCAGCAGTGACTGAAACTCAGATGGGGAATCCCATAGGTGCCACTTTTATTTGAGCTTGGCTTGCTAGCTGGTTTCATTGACCTCTGCATATGATACACATGGTTACAACAGAAAAAACTTTTTATCCTCTGAAGTTTCAAGTTTCCACATGTCCAAAACATGTATTTTCTTCTTCTCCACTTTTTTTTTCTATGTACTACAGCTAAAATGAAATTATTGTTGGCCCAGGATTTAATGATTCACCCTCTATTTCCCCATCTTTTCAGAACTGAGAGTCTGAGTTTGAAAGTTCAAATGGATAAATTAGGGTTGGAGGGAAAGGGAAAGGGAAAGGGAAAGGAAAGGAAAGGAAAGGAAAAGAAAGGAAAAGAAAGGAAAGGAAAGGAAAGGAAAGGGAAAGGGGAAAGGAAAGGGAAAGGGGATAGGAAAGGAAAGGAAAGGAAAGGGAAAGGGGAAAGGAAAGGGAAAGGGGATAGGAAAGGAAAGGAAAGGAAAGGGAAAGGGGAAAGGAAAGGGAAAGGGGATAGGAAAGGAAAGGAAAGGAAAGGGAAAGGGGAAAGGAAAGGGAAAGGGGATAGGAAAGGAAAGGAAAGGAAAGGGAAAGGGGAAAGGAAAGGGAAAGGGGATAGGAAAGGAAAGGAAAGGAAAGGGAAAGGGGAAAGGAAAGGGAAAGGGGATAGGAAAGGAAAGGAAAGGAAAGGGAAAGGGGAAAGGAAAGGGAAGGAAAGGAAAGGAAAGGAAAGTAAAAGAAACGAAAGGGAAAGGGAAAGGGAAAGGAAAGAGGAAAGGGAGAAAGAGAAAAGTAGAGCTGTTGCTCAACCTGCTCCCAAATTTCTGATGGAGGAGCTACATCTACAGTAGTTTGAGTGAACACATAATGAGAAAAGGGCATCACTAATAAAAAGTTCAAACAGAAGCTGCTCTTCCCCTGAGGAAGGCATATTCCTGCCCACAGCTCCTGAGCCAGCTCAGCATCTCCAGCTGCAGGACACAGTTTGAGATCCCTGAGCCAAGCCACGTGGTGACTCGGTTCTGAGAGCAGATGCCAAAGGGGAGGTGAACACCTCACACACACCACGGGAGCAGCTCTGGGCTTTGCTCCAACCTGCCTCCACACAAATCCACAGCTGTAAGGCACGTTCAGCAGCTCCTTTGCTCCAAAGGCAGCAAGGACAGGAGGTGCGTTTCTTCCCTCACAACATTTAGAGCGTTTTTATCCCTGCCCAAGCCTGAAGAACCCTAGGGACTCCTTTTAGTGTGTGTGTAGATGCGTTTAATCAGCACGTGTTGTGTTACTCCTTAGATACTAAGCGTTTCTCCCTTAGTTGAGAAGCTGAAAGGCTGAGCGGGGAGAGGACAGAGAGCCTGAGGGGGGTCACCTGCTGCTGCCTGAGGGCGCTAAGGGCGGGCAGGCCGCTCCCGCTCGGGGAGGGAGGGAAAGGCTGTGTCCCCGCTATCCCACCCCGGCAAGGGAGCACCGAGGCAGGGGGGAGCAGCTCTGCCCTAGTGCAGCACCTCTGCCCGAGGGGGAGCCCGATGAGGGGAGCACCTCCGCCCGAGGGGGGCCGAGGCCTAGTGGCCGCTGCGGGCGGGCGGGGCCCGGGGCCAGGCCAAGCCTCCCGCCCAGCCCCGGAGGCCGCTCGTTCCGCCTGCACTTTGGCGGGGCTGATTTACGACTCCCTCCGAGTGCCTGGGATCGAGTTATAGCCCCTTCTATTACACGGTGCCTTCTCCGTTAGGCTTGTTGCACGCCACAGATTTATGAGGGCTTTTAAGGCAGGCAGCACGTAGAGAAATACGATCTTAAGAAAATAGGGAAGAGACCAAAGGAGGTCAAAGTGTGGGAGCTGAACAGCTAGATGCTGAGCCAGGATTTCCTTTTCTTTACTGCTCACACCTTTGCAAATCTCCAAGTGGATTTTGGCCGTCTCAGAACCATCTCCATTGGGTTTTTCCTACCCAGTTGGAGTTGGTAACGCACTGAGGGGTTTTGCCATCAGCATATCTCTTTTACTGTGGTTTAGCCACCTGTGGGAGATCCCAAAATACCAAAATAAATGAATTTTAGATGCAAAGATCCCACATTCATCCAAAGGGGCTTTCTACCTCGTGCCAGCTCTTGCAGTGGCACCAGCCTATGCCATTCTGGGTCAGTGATGTTCTGCAGAGCTCCTCTGCTTTTGGTGCTGAAAGAGAATCATTTGTGGTAATTTTTCATAGAGACATAGAGCACAATCCATGCCTGGTTCTGTTGATGTGCTGAGGAAAGTCATGCCCTAAGTAATTCTGCTTTATAGCATTATTTGCATATATTTGTCAGTGATTCCACAACTCTAGCACATAAGAAAAAGGCTCCCTACCTTTCCTCTGCAGATGGATAATGTGAAACCTTGCAGCACATGCAGGATGACATGAGGTCAAGGGCATAGCTGTGAGGAGTCACCTGCAGGACCACAGGCTGCATTAAACACTCTGCATCATGATGCAGAGCTGATAGGAGGGAGGAAAGCTGTAATTACAGCCAGCATCCACTGTTGAGACCCTGGTCTTGAAACAGAAGGCAGGAAGAGGAGCTGTTCTGCCTCTGAGGTGAGTGCCATAATCCCCTCCAGCTACAGTATCATTTCCTTTGTTAGTAAGTGAAGTTCTGGTCTGTACTGGGACATGTACTATTTAATATCTTCATTAATGATATTGACAGTGGGATGGAGGCACCATTACCAAGTTCCCAGCTGACACCAAGCTGAGTGGTGCTGTGGAAAGGCTGGAGGGATGGGGTGGCATCAGAGGGACCTGGATAGGCTGGAGAGGTGGCCCAGGTGAACCTCATGAGGTTCAACAAGGCTAAGTGCAGAGTCCTGCAGCTGGGTCAGAACAACCCTCACTATAAATACAGGCTGGGAGAGGAGGTGCTGGAAGCTGCCCTGCAGAGAAGGATTTGGGGGTGTTAGTGGAGGAGAAGAAGCTTGTTCCAATGTTGTTTTGGTGAGTGATGTCATCAGAGGATCCCACTTGTTTGCAAGTCCTAAACATATTGTCCTTGGCTTAATCTTTTATTAGTGATGATGAGGAGATGAGCAGGGAATAACTGCATCCTACCTCAGGCAGTGAGAGACTATGGAGGGCTTTCTGCCTTTGGGGAGATTCAAAATGATCAGAAAGTGATGCTTTTCTTGCCTTTTTTTTTTTCCTGAGCAGTTGTGGTTGAACTGTTTGGTTTTCTGTTGAGTGCCCTTGGCAGCTCCAGGAGCAGTGAGAATCTTGTGTGGATGAGCACAGCACTCTTCACTAAGGATGGATTAATTTTATGAAGGGACTTTTTCACTTAAATTTAAAAGGTGTGAAAGACTTTTTGTCATGTTAGTTTTGGCAAGCAACTGCCCAGTATTAGACTGGCTTTCATTTAGATGGTGTTGTCTTTGATATGCTTGCTGTGCTGTAAGGATTTGGCTTGAAAAGAACATTGAGGGGAATAAAGAGGGTGAAGATAAATCTGCTAGCTGCTGTGTGTGTGGCTGCCCCACTTTGGCCAGGGGTGGATCTTCAGCTGAAAGCACTCTCAAGTTGATAGCAGACCTTGCTGGGTATAATTAGTCAGCTTGCTAGTTAGTAATCTTTGCATTATCTTCCTCAGAGGCTGTTCCTCTTGTCGGGAGACTCTTGCCCTTGTGCTTGATTTGTGCTCTCAATTAGAACCATTCCAGTGGGACACATAACTTGGGTTTTATGATAGAATGAAATGATAAAAGCCATAGCTTAAACTGTATTGCACCACTTGCTGGGCTGGGCTGTGCATATTTCAATCAAGAAAGGTCACCACACTGCAGCACCACACAAGGGGGCGTGTGATGTCTTTATCTGCCCAACAAGGGTAGTGCTGTAAGCTCCTACAGACCAAGACTGACTGCCAGTTTAAGGATATGAAGCCTCAAGGTTTTTATTTAGCATGGCTAGGCTGTGTTCTGACAACTGTCAGGTGCTGGTTAACTGCCCACCAGGAGCTGAGAAGACTGAACCTTTCCCACTAGCTGTTCCTTTCTGCTTAACACAGCCCCTTGTTTTCCTGTGCAGCCCAGAACTCCAACACACACCATGCTGCTGATAAAGTAATAACAGAAATTACCAAGCAGTTATGAGCTTTGCAAATGTTTGTTCTTCTTTGGGTGGCAAATCTAGATCCAGCCTCTACGTGGGGAGAAACCAAAACCTCCTAAATAGAGCTTTAGTTGTCTGCTTCACAGCTCCAAGCAGCACAGAGCCATGAATCAATAAAGCAGGGCTATAAACACTCTCCTGGCTCTGTAGCATACTTAATCTCAACCAGGGGCTGCAGTAAACCACAATTCCCTTGCTGCAATAAATGCTGCAGACTCCAGAGCCAAGCAAAAAGTTTAATTAAAAGCAAACTGATATATCTAGATATATGGATCTATCTGCTGACACAATCTCTTACTCTTGCATCTGAAATATAGATGCCCAGCCTCTTCTGGAGACACTGGATGATTTAGATTTCAATTTCACTTAAGAAGCCCCTCAACTTATACTGTCCAGAGAGTGTCTGTGTGCACAATACACAGTTTCTGTTAACTAAATGCATTGAGCTCCCATCTCCTCACATGCCCAGAGCATCAGCTGTTGAGTTATTTGCCTAATTTAAGGGGGCTCAGCAACATTTCCCTGGGCTCTAAGTAGCTGGGTGTTGCTGAACTTTCAGGAGCAGCCACATTTGGCAGCTTGTGGGTCTGACAGCACAAGATGTTTTTGGCTTTAAGAAAGCTTGGCAGCTTTGAGGGAGTGTCTTGCTGATGCTTTAGCATCCCACAGAGCAGTGTGGAGCTTGGGCTGTGTGCTCTACAAGCAGCTGCCCTGCTTCTAGAATCACCAGGCTTTTATGTCTTGGGGCTCTGCACCAAATTCCCTGCCCCTCTTGCCCCAGGCTGGGGTGGGCAGTGACAGCTTGGTGCCTCTTGTGCCCCAGTTCACCAAGGCATTGCTGACTTGCCCCAAACATCATTCCCAGAGAGAGCAGAGAAATTGAGTTCCACTGCCCTGTTACAGGTGTTAGAGCACACACAGCTGCCCCAAAGCTCTTCCCCTCTCCCCCCATCCTTTGCACATGGAAACCTTGCTGCATATTTAGCAAAGCCTGTGATTTTTTGTACTGGGTCACCTCTCTTGTTGACACTGGAAGCATCTGTGGAGTGGCACACAAGCAGCCAAGGGTGCCAGGGTGGTTTTGGTGCCAGTCATTACATGGAGCATCCCTGGGAGCACCACGGTGTGTTTTGGACTTGGGTAAATTCCAACCATGGGCTTTATTTTTTCTTGTGAGCCAACTAAAACAGCAGAAGAAATGTTATTCCTCCCGTGCCTAGCAGTTGCAAGCCTTTCAGAAGAGAAAATGCAGTGAGCTGGCTATAAATAGCAGCCTGACTAAAATTAGATGGAACTGGCAGGCTCCCTCCAGTGAATGGGAGCACTGTTAATATGCTCATCAGGTACTGGCAGGGCTCCAGATCTGACAAGGAGCAAACTTTCTGTGCCTGGAAAAATGAGCAGAAATGGCTGAGTGAGTGGGGCTGGGGCTGTTTTTGGAGCTGGATAATCATGTCAGCAGCTGATGCTGTTTAAAGGCAGTGCTGCACTAGGGGGTGTTTCTCCATGGTCCTCACTGCAGTGCTGTGTTCACACCAACTGGAAGTGCAGCTAAATCTAGAGAATCAAAAAGTGTGGGCAGTGATTTAGGAGAAAATCTACACCAAGATACTCAGGGAATTTAAACCTAGCTGGGTAACAGTGTAAATTTATCTGCTCCTGAGTGTTTTCATTCAGAAATGGTTAAGGTTTCTCTCCATGTAGCATCCTCAAATGCAATCACTTTGCTCCTGTAATCAATCAACCTACAATTCTATATATAGCACTTTTTTTTCCCCCTAAAAAAATGAAGTTCCCTTGTACAAAGGCACCTTGAGGACACTGTATTTCCCCAGGGAGGTCAGAGCAAAGCAGCTGATGAATTGTGAGCTTATTATAGTGTCTCTCTGTGTTGATAAACCATTAGTTGCCTTCAGTTTAATTCACTTTGAGCAGGAATTAAATTAAGATAATTATGGCCAGCTGACTCCTAAATGAGTGTCCACAGAGAAATTATATGTGCTTGAATTATATTCACTTTAAGTTCACATCTCTTTTTGTTAATTCTCTTTGACATCTTGTCTGGGACAAGCTATTGGGTATCCTGGGCTTGTGCCAGAGCACCTTAAAGATAAGGAAGGAGATTTTTAACTAGTCTCAAAGGACAAAAATCTGATTCTCAGAGGCTTCTAGATAAAAATATTATATAAATTTCTCTATTAAATAGAAAAAATAAGTCAAACATAACATAATGTTTAGATAGAACTATGATAATTTAGCATTTTTTAATGAGAAACACTAAAATTAAACAATTTAGTGCTTGGTCTGTGCCCTTCTCAAATCAGCACTTCTTAGCCATAAGGAAAACAGATTTATCCCTGTTATGTCCCAATTAATCTGATCATTTAAATGGGCTAAAATATTTGCTGTCACAGCTGTTTTTACAGGACCCATATCCTCATATAGCTGCATCAAGTTGTTTTTAATGTACAAAAATATTTGAATCATACATAATTTCATTTTCCCTCTTGCTCCAGGAAATAAACATAAATTATTCTAATTCCAACTCAAGAAATAATGACCCTTTCAAACTACTGTTGCTTCACAAAAGCTACTCCAGGCTTCACAAAGCTGCAATGAAAAGTAGGTTTAAACTTAGCTTGCAGATAATGTTTTTGGCTTAGGAGACAAATACAGACTTCTTGGACATAGTAATAAACTTTAAGATTCAAGAATCAAAGGTAAGAAGCAAAAATAGCCTGGATTCTGAACGGGGATGTCAAGAGAAAAAAAAAAATTAAACTAAAAACGAACAAAGCCCCTAATAAAAGTTCCAGCTCCACTTCGCAAATGCAGATTATTTTGTATTTCCAGCTTCTTCTCCACCCAGGGCAGCACCATCAGCTGCTGGTGAGGCGCTGCCACTAGAGGTCAGGTGTTTATCACTCTCTGTGTCACTAGAAACCGACTAGAGCATCACTGCAAGCTGCCCAGAACTCTTCTCTGCTGTCCTGATGTGGAGAAATAAAGACAAAGGGGAGGTCAGAGTGAGGATGGATTGTGACTTTACACCGAGGTACAGGGAATGTACAGAAGTGAAGTCCATTTCCCATGACAGTTCAAGTCTCTTCTCAGTTACCTGATGCTGTTTCAAAACTTTTCACTTTATTTTGTGTTGGAACACAGCAGTCTCCCAGCTATTCAAGAGACTAATACTCTGGATTTGATTTATAGGGGTTATGATTTAGCAAAATACAGGTTCTGGCCATCTCTCAGGAGCTGGTCTCCCTGTGAAACCTCAGAGGTGAGTCCTTGCTGCTTCTGCTCCAGAAATCTCTGATGGTTTCAGAAGAAAGAACAGAAATCACAAAGCTTGGAGTATCAGGTGAATTAGGCAAAAGGAAAGAATTGTGTTTATTTGGGGTTTTATGGGGCTGGTATTTTTTATGCTAGCTGATTTAAGTCTTTCCATTCTTGTCCAAAGCACAAATGGAGATTCTTATGAGCAGCAGAGTAGAAAGTGGGTGCAAATTGGTTTATGTCCTTTTTTTTTTTCCTAGTCTCTCCACCTTGTTTTTACCATGGCTTGATGCAACCTAATCACTGGTACAAAAGTCCAGTTACTCAACATCTGTTTACTTCATGCAAATATTTTTGTTCTGATAGAATTGTTGCTTTGGAGGATGGCAGGATTGTCCTGTTGCTATTTTAAACCAGCTGATGGTAATATGAACCTACTCACAGGGCACTGCAGAATACTACTTTATGGTTTGCTAAAACTGGACTTACAGTTTACTTTAGTGGTTTTAATGGCTAACTTGCTCAGATTCTGCTGCCTCTGCCTCTTTGTCAGCTTCTCAGAACATCCTTGGAGGATGTTTTGTTCCTATCACAGAGAAGATGTTTCTTTTTTTACATTTAAATAATTCCAGGGGTTATTCTTTGTTATATGCAGAGACAGAATTTTATTAGGAATTAAAAAGAAAAAAAGTTTAAGGGAAATCACCTTTTTTTTTGTGATATAAAGACAGCATATATAGATGTAAAGATATAAATGTGATATAAAGACAGCAGGAAAGGGCAGTGGGTGCTTGTTCAGAGAGATATTGCCCCAGCCAAGGGGTCTGAAGATGGAGGGAAAGAAAAGAAGAACAAAAACTATTGGTGCTGTGGAACCCAAATGCCCCAATAATGATTGCAAACACACTTTGATTTATTTTTAAACCTCCAGAGTGAGTGGCCTTTACCACCTTTGCAAGGTGTGGTTTGACAAACACCTGGACTGATGTCAAACCTGAGGGCTCTGAGGGGAGATCCTGCTTCCTCCTGCCCTCTTCTGAGCTCCCCTCCTCCCCCTCAGGCCTGCTCTGGTGTTTGGTGGCACCTCACTGACCCACCACAGACTGGCCAGCCTTTCTGGCAGCTTTTATTGACAAGATTTTTTTTCTTTCCAGTTTGAATATAAAAGAATTTGAGATGTACTGAGGGGTAGGCAGCTGCCAGCACACCAGGATTTGAGTATTTGCTGCTATTCTTTTTCAAACACTATTAATTTTGCCTGCCAGTTTCTCAAGTCAAATATATTGGCAGGCTGAATGTTACCTCAAGCCATAACTGTAAAAAGGGAGAATATATGAATATATGCAAGCTTAATTTTGTTTTATTTTATAAACAGGGGAACCCCTTTAAAAGAACTCAGTTAAAGACTAAACACCTGATGAAACTATTATGCAGAAAAGCAGGTTTCAGTGGCCTGCTGCTTATAGAACTCCCTGCTGTTTGCTTTTTAAAACCATATATCCAGATTTTTATTCTGGCTCTTGCTGCATTTGGAGTGAAATGACCTGAGGAAAAAAAGGGTTCCTTTGTGTATTTTTTTTTTTTTTTAATGGCAAGACATTAGCTTGGGGATTATTATGAGGAAAAATACCTGGAAAATATGCTGTCTATTGCAAATATTATAGGAAAGCTTTGGAAAATGTGCTGGGTTTGTATCCATCCAGCTCTGACTGTGGCTGTTTTTCTTTCTGGCAGGTTCAGAGCATGGTTTCCATGAGGTTTCCAGAAGTGGCTGGAGCATTTCAGGCAGTTTCACTGCAGACAGGCAGGTCTGGCTGCACCAGGATGTGTCATGGGTGATTTTGTTTACTTCTGCCTGTTTGCAAACCCCCAGCTTTGGTGAGTCACAGTATTTTTACTACCCTGCTATCCATTCCATGAGCTTTAATACACTCCTCCACTTAATTATTAACAAAGTCCAAAGGTATCCACCCCTCTCCCACACAGATCTGCCAGCTAAACACAGCTCTGAAACCTCTTCTGAATGGAAATTGTTCTCTATGGTTTGGATTAATATGATGTCAGTAGCTGATGATTTTGTGCTGCTGAAATGATGTCCTTCCCCAGTTTTCCAAGCTCAGAAGGCTTTCAATGGTATGACTCCTGCAGCTGCTTACATTCCTTATGTGCAAGCAACTGGGACTGGCCTGAACTCCAGTTCTACACACACCTTCTGGCTTTGCTTCTCATGATCCAGTTGAAAATCAGCTTTTCCAGGCTTCCCTGTAGTCACCTTCTAACTCAAATAAGCCCTTTCCTCTCTTTCCTCACCCCAGATCACCCACTACAGCCTCTTCTCTGCTTCTTTGGTCAGGCTTCACTATGGTTTGATGCCAGGCTAATTTCAGAGGTAATTCAGATGGAAGGAATTCAGCCAGGGCTACTTCATCACAACTCAGCACCTTTCCAGGATGTGGGGCGTGTGCTGTGGATTAGATCAGGAAATCATTGCTATTTCCTGCTGCTGTTTTTCTGTTATTTTTTCAGTGGAACAGCTCCCCTGATCTGATCTGATCCCCTGAGCACAGCCCTGCCAAGAGCTAGAGCTGGGAAAATTAAGTGGTACAGTATTGCATGAGCACAAATAAGATGGAAGTGGGTGTTGGGATGATTCTGAGGTCACAGGATGAGAAAACTGTGGCCTTTCTGCTGTCCTGAAATGAGCCTTCTCTCAATTTCTAGCAAGCAACAAGTTTGTTGGTGTGTCTTACAGCACAAAAATCTGCCTGTGTTTGCAGATCTCGCCTGACCTCCCTCTTCTGTGTTATTTGTTTTGTTTGCAAACTATTTTATGAAACACTTTGAACAATTCTAAAGTCAAGTCTTGCTTTAAACAGTTCTTTCTAGGGCTTAGTTATGAGTTATTGTGGAAAAGCAATGATTTTGCATAAATGAAACACAGGAGTCTTCTTCATACACTCAAGGTGCCCGTTGTGAGTGCTGGAAAAGCCTGGGTGTAGCACAATGTTAGTCATGCCCTGGAAACAGGGTAGGAAAACAATTTAAGCTGAATAGTTAGTCAGCTAATTGCTTTGAGTAAGTCTCAGATTTACACACCCTAGAACCCAAACTCAACGTTTTTGTGTGATAGGATGAGCCAAAGGCTTGCCCTTTCTCCAGGGAGGGGGGAGAGCTTAAGGGTTAAGTACAAGTGAAAGGGAAATCCCTGCTTGCATTTAGGTTCTAGGAGCACTGCAGCTCTGTGATTAGATGAGCTCTGGAGAATGCACTGGAGTGTGTACAAAGCAGCAGTGCTGCTTGGTGTGTGTCCTACCTGCTCACCAGGTGTTGCTCCTCTGGCAGCAGCATGAAGCCTGTACTTTCCCTTTAATTGCCTCAGTAAGAAAATAAACAGAAGGGCTTAGCTTCAAACTCACCTTCAAAAGCCACTGGACTTTGCACCAAAACAAATATCCATGCACTGATTCACTGCCTCTCCTTGGGTGCTCTGGCAATAACACAGCTTTTAAAAATCACTGCATCTGCCTGCTAAATAAATGTACTTACAGGCTCTTTTTTGAGAGTTATTAGGCAGTACAAAGAGCACAAGGTGTGACAGGAGAGGAGGGATGGGAATTGCAAGCAGATGTCAGAGGAAAGAGTTGATGTGAATGGTAGAGGCTTGAGAGGGACAGTAAAGTTCTCTCTAGCTGGAGAGAAGGAAGAGTGGAGGCCAAAAGAGACATTGAGCTGGTCAGCTAATGAATAATCCCAGTTATGGGGGTGGTAATAGGGAGAGGTTTTAACAATGGCATCCAAGGAGAGAATCTTAGTGAGACAGATCAGACACCAAATGTGAAACTGAGACTGGGGCAAAAAGGACAAAAACTTCGTTGAGCCAACAGAGCAAAAGCAGGAAGAAGTGAGAAGCCTGGGAAGAAAAGAAACCTCTTTTTTGAAACAGGAAACATTCCAATAGTATTCAGAGGGCTGGAAATACAGGGATCAATAATTGAAAGTTCATTAAGCAGTTAAGAATTACTTACATTAAGAATACATCTATTTCCAATGATAAAAGGAAAAAAAAATCCTTGCATATAGGAGGAAACTGGTATCCCTTCAGTCACACATCACTGCAAGCACCACATGCACCAGAGGAAGGAGCCAAAAACCCCAGTAACAAAACTTTTCCCCAGTTCCAGATAAATGCAACTGATTTTTAGCAGTTCTCAGAGACAAAAAAAACCCCAACCAACCCCAAGCCATAGATAAATCTGCTAAATCCTGCTGATTCAGATAATACAGTGTTCAGTACAAAAATAAATGTATAGGAAAGGTATCTTACACTGGGGGAAGAAATGACTTGGGTGAGAAGGCAAGGGGGTGCTGGGAAGGAAAAGCACAGTTGAGTTTTAAGAGTAGTTGCTTATTCCCATAAACTGTTTTCAAGATGCTAATTTCTCCTGGGGTTCCTCCACCTCCAGAAGGCTCAGCTGTGGGCTACTGCTCAGAAAAAAGCTCTGGGTGTAGTGTTTTCCCCCCTCTTTCAGCTCACCATGTGTGTATCCTGTGCCACTGGAAGTGTTGACACTGACAAATAATGAGCTGCTCCCCTAGTAAGTAAAGAGTAATGAGCAAAGTAACTCTCAAATATGGACAGAAATGATCTGAATGACAGAGTCCATACCTTGCATTCACAGGATGGCATAATAAACATCCTAATTAAAATTAAAGTAACAACTTTAATAGCTTATTTTGTTGGGAAATATAATCTCTACTTATATATTTAAAAAAAAATAATAATCCATTGTCTAAATAGTTTAGTGGAACATTAGACTTGTGTAAACCTGTAACTTGCATCCTGATTGCATCCAAAAGCTGTCATGTGAAAATGAGGCAGCTGAACAACATGTGATTGATCTCAAATAATTTTAATTTATCACCTTTCCTCTTAGAGCTTTGTTCTGATCCAGCAGAGAGACATGCATCTGAACCCAGACAAAACTCAAACCAACATATGCACATAATCCAC
This sequence comes from Ceyx cyanopectus, assembly GCA_013401355.1. Taxonomy (NCBI): domain Eukaryota; kingdom Metazoa; phylum Chordata; class Aves; order Coraciiformes; family Alcedinidae; genus Ceyx; species Ceyx cyanopectus. The sequence continues at coordinate 2,512 of VYZU01091205.1, read as the reverse complement.
ATATTAAATCAGATGGCATCATCTCCTGCTCATTATCACATGGGACCTCTTGCCTCATCTCATTGTGACCAGGCAAAAAAAGGCAGGATTCAGAATGCACAAAATTAGATGCAAAAAGCTTTAAATTACACTCAAATAGTTTTCCATACTTCTGTTAGTCACCTCTGTTCATAAAACTTTTTTGTCTTATGAGGGTCCAGCCACTTCTGTTCTTTTCAGAAGAGTAATTAATGGAAAATGGAAGAACATGGGAATCATTTTCATTTAGTACACCTTAGTTCAGTAGAACTCCAGTGGCCACTCAAAGAGAAGCAGAACCACAGGTATGCTATTTCAGGTTATAAAAGGTTGGCTCCATGCTTGGTCTCTGCAGTTCCCACTCAAGTAAATACCTAAATGGGAAGGCTCTGCTTTACTTATGGTATTGACTTGGCCAGGAAAGTCTTTTGTGATGACTCAGCAACAACGAGGCACATTGTGAAAATCCCTAGGATCACATCAGCAAGAGAAACCACAGCAAATCTTTGGGCACAGGGCCAGCCCACTTCCCCTGGCTTACCAGAGCTGGAGGAGCTGGCAAGAGAGCTGCAGGGTTGTGCTGCCACCATCTCTTTCCCAGACTTCTGAATGAATCTTGTGACAGCTTGGACCTGCACTTGGACCTGCTCCTGGATCTGCTTCCCTGGATTGGTTACGAGCAGCCCCGTGTCTTGCCTTCAAAGAAAAAAAAAAAAACCAACCCAGGAAGGAGTTTTTGTTTTGCAACCAAAACCACTTTGTGAGAGAAATGCTGTGCAGGAGCCTGCTGACAAAACCAGCTGGCTGCTGGAAAAGCAGGAGCCTGCTGACAAAACCAGCTGGCTGCTGGAAAAGCAACGACTGCACAAGTCTGGCTGCCTGTTTCACAACTGGTGAGCTGTTGGGCAATAGTGATAGGGCTATTGTGTATTAATAGAATATCACATTAATGAGAGCTTATTGCAGCTAACAGCCTAGTCAATAATCTAAGAGCTGATTCTGAAAGCTCCCACGTTGAAATAGCTAATGGATGTTTATGATATTTGGTATGGGATTAAGATTTGAACACCAAGCACTATCAGCCAAGCCCTGATGTGGTGGATACCCCCAAAATGTGTGAATTCTCCACTCCTCACTCAAACAAACAAAAGCTGCAACCAAACCAAGATGGTGCATTTGAGAATTGTACTGCTGCTCTTGTACCAGGTCACCTCAGGGACCAGCAAACCCAGTTTGGAAGTCCAGTATGGCAGCTCAAACACAAGTGTGACACACCACAGCTCCCTTGACAAGCAAGAGGGGGAGAGATCATCTACTCCAAACGCCCTGCCAGAGCAGGTAAAAGAAAGGAGGAGGAGGAGGGACAGATGGAGGGGATGAGAAAGGGCAGGGAGGGAAAAAGGCAGGCAGGCAATTCATCAGCTCAGATAACATTTTGTATGGAAATAGTGCCTGATCCTTGTTATCAGCTGAGCAGTTACAGGCTGTGGAGAAATCCATAGGTGTCAAAACTGGGATGAACTCGCTGAGTCAGCTGATTCTTGCAGCTCTGGGTGTTGGCCTGGTTTGGGGTGGACCTCACAGCAGCAACACCAATTGAGAAGCCAGACTGGGACTGGAACTAGCTTGGAATAGTCTGTAAAAGCCTCAAATGGCTGTAAATGTGAGTGAGGGCTTTCACTAGCTTCTGCTGAGTGGAAATGAGCAGCAGCTGCACACGTTTGTCCTTGGTGCATGTGAAGTAACAGCTGAAATAGTAAGTCGTGGTGGTTTAAGTCTTTCCCCCTCGTCCCCTAAATGGAGTGAGAACCTGAAAATGATTCAAGTGCATCTGACTTTGAAAAGCCGGTGATCTTTTCCACACAGCTGCGAGGATCACCCAAAGAGCAGGAATGGGTTTGGGGGGCAGCAGCCCCCCTCTAAGAACCACGGCGTTTTACACCTCTCAGGATTGAAGAGCCTCGGGGAGCGCAGGTTGCTACAGAACCTCGTTCGCGACTTCCGTGTGGATTTGATTCAACAGCTCGGGCTCCGTTGTGACTGGAGGTCACTTTCCGAACGCCACAAAAGCGCTCAGAAAACCGAACCCGCTCCGCACCTCCCCGCACGGACTGGCCGCGACCGAGGAGCTGACCCCAGGGGAACGCGAGCGGCTCAAACTCGGCTCGGCCCGGCGGGGCCTTATTCGCCCTTGCGGGATAGGCTCTCGCCCAGCCCGCCTCCCGAGGGACTCCCTGCCGGGGGCGGGGTGTGGGGGTGCGGGAGGGACCCGCGGGGCGGGACGGAGAGAGCGGGGCGGGGCGAGCGGGGCGGGGCACGCAGGTCTCGCCCAGCTGTGCGCGGCCAATGGCGCGGGGCCGTGCGGGAGGTGTGTGCGTGTGTCGCGACCTCACTTCCGCCGCCTGGCACGCCGCTGCCCGCAGGCTCCGCTCTGCTTGTGCCCTCCTCCTTCCCCACCCCTTCCCTCCCGACCCCCGCCCCGCCGGGCTGACGG
>VYZU01091202.1:0-18982 GCA_013401355.1 Ceyx cyanopectus | reverse complement strand
ACCTGATTTATTTTTTTTTCCCCTCTCTAAAAAGCTAAGACCTTTTGCATGACTTAGTAGTAATGTGGTACTTCTAGCAGCAGATGAGTATGTGCAAGTGTTTAGTAAGTGTTTTTTGTTAACACAAAGGAACTTATAGTTCTGGCTAGCAGTGAACTTTTTGTTAAGTCAATGTTCCATGGTTTGGAAGTTTCTATAAACCTGTTTCAGAGATGATGATCTGTGTCTGGATTACAGTTACACTTTCACTGGTGTTTTTACACCAGCTGAAGCTGCCTGTTCTTACGCTCCAAATCAGCCAGGAGCCTTGGAGCTGTTACTAGGATAGCATGAAGTGTAGGCTGTTGTCTTCTGGCTCTCCTAACAACCAGCACAGGGGCTGCAGTGCCCAGCTAACAACAACTGCAAGCTCTTGATTGGTGCTTATGCTACTTGTGTTTTCACTGTGGCTGTGGACAGACTTTGGTAAAGAGGAAGGTGGTTGTGCTTGGTGTTTTATATATGTGATGGATGAGATGTCTTCACTTAACTGTGAAATCTGTTGAGGAGAATGAAGGTAGTGTTCTGCTGTTGCAACTGGAAAATGATAAATATGACTCTGAGACTTGACTGAACCTAAGGCTTGTGGGGTCAAATCCAGCCCTTCATTGCAAGCACACTCTTCCTCATGTGATATTATTTCAGAGCAAGGGATGTTGCTTCCCTAAAATAGTTGTGCCAGTGTGCAGTCCTGCACTAATATACCCTGATGCAGTGACATGCTGCTTTGGTGCTATTCTGCTGATGCAGTCTGTCGTGACCTCTCTGCTGGGTGTGGTATCTCAGGTTTTCTGAAAGTTCTTGTTTTCTTTAGTGGCAGTTGAAGTTGCAGCCAGTTAGGATGCCTAGGAAGGACATTTGGCTGCTGTGAAGTCCATTTTGTTGAGGGTAGTATAAAACTTTTGATTGTAAGTCTGTCTGTTTCCAAAGCTAGTGAAATGTTGAAAAAACAAGCATGGTATTACAGTGAAAATCACAGAAATACCCTACTACCCTACAGCCATGACATGTTGCACATTCCTCCCCTGAGAACAGCTGTGATGAGCTCTGTGCTGGGGCTGGCATTAGCTGAACTGCAGCTCTGCAAGTATTTTCCTTTGCACTCACAGCTTCCTTTTATGTGCCAGCACAACTGTAAATGAGGTGATGCTGTGACTCATTGTGACAGTGAGTGAACTGACCTGGATTAAAAATAACCTTCCAAGGAAGAGGACACATGGCAGGAGGAACTTGTGCTAATCTCTTTTTCCATGTATACCCCCTAAGATGTTTTCAGCACTGTGGAGTGAGAGCAAGCAGCCAGGCACCAGGGCAAGACTTGGGAGAAAGCTGCTAATAGGAACTTCATTTAATGGGTGATTCTGACAGGAAAAAAAAAGATGTGTAAAGTGGTAGTCTTAACAGCTAAAACCCAGCATTCATTTATTGAAGGAGAGCTTTGTCTTGGAAACACGGTAAGGAAACACTTCTTCATAAAGAGCAAAGTTTCTTATTTAAAGGCAAATGCATAATTACTTTCTCATGGACAATCTGCTTATTGTGTTGGTTATAAAAAGTCTGCTTTTCAGTATTCTAAGCTTTAAATCATTCAAGAAATGGAATTAGTAGTGTGAAGGTTCTTAAATTCCACTGTTTTCCATCTATTACTGTCTCGTATCTATCTGGAAGGAGTTTTGTGTTAAAATTGGTACAAGGGGGAGAGATGAAGGTGGATTTTGAACTTGGGATTTCTGAACTGCAGTTTCATAAAAAACTCCTTTTAGAGTCTTTACCTTTTTGCTGTTACTTGCTTGTAGAGCCTGAGGTGAGAAGGCTGTGGGCGTGTAGAGGCGCTGGCAGAAGCTTTGAAAATTGTCACTGGAAGGACTTGGATTTAAGAGTGGCTGTGTTAGGTTCTTGGTTCATTGGGTTCTTGCAAATTGACCCTGTTAAAGATATGCAAAGGCTTTTTCTGGTTGTTGTGGTTACTGTGCGTTATGTGTTTCAAGTACCTTTCTAAAACATTATCATTTTCTTTAGTTTTTCCTTTCAGGAAAGGTTTGTAATTTTTCTTTGAATTTAGCCCATGGTCTGAGGTGTCCTTGGGATCTCTGTGAATCAGAAATTAAGTTGAAACTGAGTTGCATTTGCGGGTGTAATATTGTCTGTTTGGACTTGGTACATCATTGCTTAAAAAAGTGGCTAACTTTTAAAGTGATGTGAATATTTTTGTCCTGCAGGCTTCAAAACTTGTTCTTCATTGGGAAATACACCTGTAGTTGTTGAGGTGTAACTCTGCCTTCTGCTTCTTACAGAAATTATTATTTTACTCCTTCATAGAACCCCCTCACCCTGGTGATTTTAGCTGTCACACTGGCCGTCACACATTTTCCTATGGGGCTGGGACTTCTCTTGGGTTTTCTGTTTATTCCTTGATGAGAAGGAAATGAGCACCTTGAGCACCTACCACCTCTATCTCCCTGGGGCTGGACACAGGCACTGAGGTGCACACTCTTCGTGGACCTCTTCTTCAAAACCAGAGCATGAACGGCCTCAGTCATTCTGAGCTCTCTAGTTAACTTCTTCCTTTTAGCTGAACTGGTTTAGTGTTACTAAAATTTCCTACTTTTTGTGGTTTTTAGCATGAACACACAACTTGTGCTTTATCCTCAGTGCTGGTTGAGATACGCAGCATTTGTTCCTGTGCCTTTAGCTGGGTTGATGTAACTGGGACTAGGCAATAACCTGGGTCAGGGTGCATGGTAGGGTTAAAACACCTGTTCTGTGGCCAGGCATGGGGTGCACATTGCTCTGCACACAGCTGTCCTGGTATATGCAGGGAGGTGAGTCAGGAGTGGGACAGGGATGGGTTAAGCAGAAACTTCTCAAGTGCTCCTCAAGCTGTTACATTTCTGGTAGCAGTTACCAACATCCATGTGTCAGGCTGGGGTTTGCTGCCTTCCTGAACATGCTAGTGATGCAGGGCTGGAGAACAAGGCAACCTGGTGGTCCTATGTTCAGTTTGGAAGCTATCAGTGGCAGCAGCAGAGTTTGATATCCCAGCACCTTACTTACCTTCTTTTAGGTTCTGGACAAGTGTCTCACTGTTTATTAAATGAAGTAATAAAAAACATTTAAAAAACCCCCAAACAAACAACTGAAGTCTTTTAGACTCCTTGATCTTTGAAAAAACAACTTGCTTCCACTTGAAACTAAAAGTATGTAATTGAAATAATGTATAGTTGAGAAACATGATTTCCCTAGAGTCAGTGAAGAAGACTTGAGTGCCAACTAAAAAGCATTTTGGTTTTCTTTTTTTGCTTTAAAGCAAATTCCTTAAAGAAATGTCTGGAAAAGACTTGTTTTTTATGACTTGAAGGATGGCTCTGTATTCCTGTGTAGTCTGCAAAGTGTTAAACTTGGAAAAGCTCCTCTTGTGCTGACTAGTGATGTAGCTGTGGGGTATAGGTATGACTGGTTGCACTGGGTAATTGTATCTTTTCTGTTNGTGGAGTGAGAGCAAGCAGCCAGGCACCAGGGCAAGACTTGGGAGAAAGCTGCTAATAGGAACTTCATTTAATGGGTGATTCTGACAGGAAAAAAAAAGATGTGTAAAGTGGTAGTCTTAACAGCTAAAACCCAGCATTCATTTATTGAAGGAGAGCTTTGTCTTGGAAACACGGTAAGGAAACACTTCTTCATAAAGAGCAAAGTTTCTTATTTAAAGGCAAATGCATAATTACTTTCTCATGGACAATCTGCTTATTGTGTTGGTTATAAAAAGTCTGCTTTTCAGTATTCTAAGCTTTAAATCATTCAAGAAATGGAATTAGTAGTGTGAAGGTTCTTAAATTCCACTGTTTTCCATCTATTACTGTCTCGTATCTATCTGGAAGGAGTTTTGTGTTAAAATTGGTACAAGGGGGAGAGATGAAGGTGGATTTTGAACTTGGGATTTCTGAACTGCAGTTTCATAAAAAACTCCTTTTAGAGTCTTTACCTTTTTGCTGTTACTTGCTTGTAGAGCCTGAGGTGAGAAGGCTGTGGGCGTGTAGAGGCGCTGGCAGAAGCTTTGAAAATTGTCACTGGAAGGACTTGGATTTAAGAGTGGCTGTGTTAGGTTCTTGGTTCATTGGGTTCTTGCAAATTGACCCTGTTAAAGATATGCAAAGGCTTTTTCTGGTTGTTGTGGTTACTGTGCGTTATGTGTTTCAAGTACCTTTCTAAAACATTATCATTTTCTTTAGTTTTTCCTTTCAGGAAAGGTTTGTAATTTTTCTTTGAATTTAGCCCATGGTCTGAGGTGTCCTTGGGATCTCTGTGAATCAGAAATTAAGTTGAAACTGAGTTGCATTTGCGGGTGTAATATTGTCTGTTTGGACTTGGTACATCATTGCTTAAAAAAGTGGCTAACTTTTAAAGTGATGTGAATATTTTTGTCCTGCAGGCTTCAAAACTTGTTCTTCATTGGGAAATACACCTGTAGTTGTTGAGGTGTAACTCTGCCTTCTGCTTCTTACAGAAATTATTATTTTACTCCTTCATAGAACCCCCTCACCCTGGTGATTTTAGCTGTCACACTGGCCGTCACACATTTTCCTATGGGGCTGGGACTTCTCTTGGGTTTTCTGTTTATTCCTTGATGAGAAGGAAATGAGCACCTTGAGCACCTACCACCTCTATCTCCCTGGGGCTGGACACAGGCACTGAGGTGCACACTCTTCGTGGACCTCTTCTTCAAAACCAGAGCATGAACGGCCTCAGTCATTCTGAGCTCTCTAGTTAACTTCTTCCTTTTAGCTGAACTGGTTTAGTGTTACTAAAATTTCCTACTTTTTGTGGTTTTTAGCATGAACACACAACTTGTGCTTTATCCTCAGTGCTGGTTGAGATACGCAGCATTTGTTCCTGTGCCTTTAGCTGGGTTGATGTAACTGGGACTAGGCAATAACCTGGGTCAGGGTGCATGGTAGGGTTAAAACACCTGTTCTGTGGCCAGGCATGGGGTGCACATTGCTCTGCACACAGCTGTCCTGGTATATGCAGGGAGGTGAGTCAGGAGTGGGACAGGGATGGGTTAAGCAGAAACTTCTCAAGTGCTCCTCAAGCTGTTACATTTCTGGTAGCAGTTACCAACATCCATGTGTCAGGCTGGGGTTTGCTGCCTTCCTGAACATGCTAGTGATGCAGGGCTGGAGAACAAGGCAACCTGGTGGTCCTATGTTCAGTTTGGAAGCTATCAGTGGCAGCAGCAGAGTTTGATATCCCAGCACCTTACTTACCTTCTTTTAGGTTCTGGACAAGTGTCTCACTGTTTATTAAATGAAGTAATAAAAAACATTTAAAAAACCCCCAAACAAACAACTGAAGTCTTTTAGACTCCTTGATCTTTGAAAAAACAACTTGCTTCCACTTGAAACTAAAAGTATGTAATTGAAATAATGTATAGTTGAGAAACATGATTTCCCTAGAGTCAGTGAAGAAGACTTGAGTGCCAACTAAAAAGCATTTTGGTTTTCTTTTTTTGCTTTAAAGCAAATTCCTTAAAGAAATGTCTGGAAAAGACTTGTTTTTTATGACTTGAAGGATGGCTCTGTATTCCTGTGTAGTCTGCAAAGTGTTAAACTTGGAAAAGCTCCTCTTGTGCTGACTAGTGATGTAGCTGTGGGGTATAGGTATGACTGGTTGCACTGGGTAATTGTATCTTTTCTGTTCTGGAAAGAAAACTCTTTGTATTGATTAATGAAGATGAATGGTTGTCTCTTACTAGAAAGTATAACTGTGTAATATTTTTACAGTGGCAGTTATTTTTACCCAACATTGAAATAACAACCTAAAAAAAGATTCAATACATCATGCTAAGCTCTCAAGAGTTTATTTGCACTACGTTTATATTGGATATTGCAAAATAAACGATTAAGACGACTTTCTAACATGTTCAGTTGGGTTGACAAGATAGCAAATGATTTATAAGTGAGGAAGAAACCCTCTGGAAGCTGCTTGCCTACCATGTTTTGAAAACATAATTTTTACAAATATTTTTGTGAATTAATTGCCTTGTGTATTAAGATACAAACACAACAGCTTCTCTTCAAGGAGAACACAAGTTACATGAAAAGATGAGGTATTCAATAATATTATTTATGTTACTGATCAAGTAGGAACACTGTTTTTTCAGGATATTATGCTCGCAGTGCAGCAAAGTTGAGCGAGGGTTATGTCAGTTATCAGGTGGGAAAAAGAAACTAGAGAGACCTGATCTTTATGGTGTCTTTTGCAGGGTGTGTTTTAGGTACTAAATGCTAAGCTAGATGTGTTTTAAAACTGATATATAATGTGCAATCATCATATGAGAACCATTCATTTATACTTTATATTGAAATAAGAAATGTTTTCTAGAATTCAATCATCTCTTGTATTTAAATGTGCATTATATTCACTCCCTTGTGTACTTTAAATCTTTCCTAATTCATGTTTAATTGATCCTGTCCATTTTGTATATGGATCATCTGTTCTTACTTTCCAGTAAGTCAAGCTGTAATGTGTACATCTCTTTACTTGTTTTAGGTAATTGAAGTTAAGAACAGAGTTTCACTGTTTCAAAAACAGTACAATGAAGGCAGTGATTCAAAATTGAGTTAAATCAATATAGCATATTCAGAAATAGGGTTCTTGTGTAAATTTGCCAAACTTATTTTAAAATTGCAGACTGCTCAGTGGATCCTGATTAATTTTTTTTGGGTGTTTTCCTGAAGGATTTTGGTTCTTAGTCTGAATTTTGGTGTGCTTATGGGTCTTTTCAGTTGTTCTTTCATGATATCCATGCTGAGAGTATTATGAGAGAAGCTGTGATGAACTGAAGACAACACCCTTCTGTGCCTGGTGATTTATCTATTTGTTTGTTTGTTTGTTTGTTTTTAATGGTGTAGCAGTTTTCTCACCTGAGAAGTAGTATTTCCTCCCACTATCAGAAGTAAACCATGGTTGTGTTAGTATCAGCAGTGGTTGTTTGCTGGAATCTGAGAATGCAAAGAATGAGTGTGTGGTGGTAGGGGGAGTTACAAGTCCTTGGGCCCTGACTTCATCAGCAGTTGTCATCAAATCATTCCTTTGTTCTGTAGTCTCCCTGTCTTCCCTCTTAACAGGACTTACAGCAAAGTCCAGCAGATCTTCTACTTGTGATCCCATGCATAGCTGTCTGCTGTAATACAAATCAGTAGTTTCAGTGGTTCTGAAGCTTTGGGGTCTTGTGGTAACTGAAACTGGCAGTTCTTACCTTCTGTATGTTTCTTAGCATCGTCTTAAGTTGTCTTGGGACTGAAAACTTTAAATGATCATTGTCTGGCAGTGCTTCTCTGTGTTTGCTCTGCTGAAAGCTGCAGCTAGATCTGGGTCTCTATATGAGAGCAATACTCCCATTGGTTCACCAGCCTTCTTGTCTTGGGGTGTTGTGCACTAGCTGGCGAGCAACACGTGCCTCAGTTAAAAATTCAGAAGATCATCTAATACTGTAGAAGATCTGTGCCCTAGCAGGGATATGATTTAAAAAAAATAATTAGAAAAATCAATACTTTTTTATGGTTGTCTTGCTTACTTTTGACACAAATGTCTTAAGTCTTGACTTCCAACTTAGGTCTCTGTATTGGTTGGTTACTGAGCAGAATATTGATTTCCATTAAATGCCTCTGTTGCAAATGTTCCTGTGCAGAACTTGCACAACATGTTGCAGTAGAGTAGAATTTGCTTTGTTTTTCTTATATTTTCCTGACAGAGGGCATGGTCTACAGACACAGATACAGTACAGACTATACTGTTAATGAATAATTGTGAAATGTGCCATACATGGGACATATAGAATATTAAGCTTGCATACTTTAGGTGATTTCCACAGTTGGAAAAGCTGTTTTCACTCTAGGGATATGAGGGAAGATACATTCATCTTAGTGATTTTTTTTTTCAGGGCACCTTGTACATCTTGAGACATGCATTGTGAATTTTCATGTCCCACTAAAGTGGCAGCAGGTGCTGAATCTTGGCAGTGGGAGGTTGACAAGAATTGGACTCCATTTGGAATTTAAGCTTAATAGGCAGTAGTTTGGAAAAAAAAAAATATATATTTTACCCTTTCAGCATCTCAATTCCTGGCTCATTGATTCTTGTGGCATATTACTTTCCCTGTTGTGCTCTCTGATAGTAAAACTTAAAAAGAAGAAAGGCAGATGTTACTGGCCTTCTTGATTAAGTGACTTTAACTCTCAGATGCATCCCAAAATGGCCCTATCTCCTTTGGCACTAAAGGCCCAAACAATACATTTTTCTTCTCCAGGTTATGTGAAAGGGAAGGAGAATTTGGGGTTAGAGTTTTCTGACCTTTCATGAGGCTTTGCACACATCTATTTCTCTTCACAGCAGGCTTGGAAACGTAGTGTAGTCCTGATGCATGATGTGCTAATAATGTCAGAGAGGAAATGAAATGTGTGCAGAAATAGAGGTTTGGTACAAGACGAAGCAGGTTCACTGACACAGTGTGTAGAGGCCATGCAGCCAAAGGGTAGTGGAACCAGCCCAGTCCATGCAGCACCAGAACATTACTTTCTGGCACGGTGCTCCTGCGAAAGCGCGGGAAGGTCTGTGGCAAATGATCAGAAAGTCGTTTCTGTAAAGGTGGTCTGCAAATCAATTTGGTGATGTTGGTTCAGTTTTTGTGCCGAATGCTCTCATTCTCCAGGCTAAGCAGAGAGCAGCACTCGGCACGTCACCGAAATGCTTGCTATTTCTTTTCTCAGGTTCTGTGAAGTCCAGCCCCACTAGGACCCCCGGCTCCCGCTCCAGTGTAACCCACACATGCACCATGCTGGTGATGTCACATCACCCAGAGATCCTGCTGGAGCTTGGAGCCGGCCTACAAGGGGTCAGGTAAGTCCCACATGAAAGCAAAATCTGCAGCCCATTTTAAGGGTATCACCCTTAGTATTTCTTCTTAGTTCTTAAGGCTTAAGAAGAAAAATGTTTTTCTGGATAAATTAGATACCTCCATTCTCTTAGCCTGGCTAATGGGGCATATAATAGAATATATATTGTTTATGTTGAAAAAAGTTTCACAAATTGATTTGCAGGTCACCTTTAACCTATAAAACTGTGCATATCTGAACATGATACATTTAGTTTGCCATGCATACTGTATTTTCTGCCTTCTTTTGCAAATGCTGTGTATTATGTTTGGATGAGTTCATGGTCTTCAAAACCCGTGACTGGCTGCAGAAATGCTAGGTTTGTTAACATGACTGAGGCTACAACAATTACTGAACTGAGTTAGTTGGGGCAGCAAAACAGCTAGTCCAGTAGTTTTACATGAAATGGTTGAGATATGCAAGATCTTGTAGCAGATTGAGGAAGTTTGTTCTTACTTGCTGAAATTGGTGTTTTCTTGTTTGAAATGAGGGTTTGTGTCCTTTCCAAAATGAGTTTATATTTCTTCAGCTTTGAAAAAATCTTGCTGGTTGAATTCCCTCATCCTTTCTAATCTTCCTTTGTAAGAGTGGCAAAATCCGCTGATCAACTTCTACTGGAGAGACTACTGGTTCTCTGAAAAAGTTACACAAGTGGTTTCCAATCTCCTAGCTTACTTGTTTGTATGGCAGCTTTTGCACCCAGGCCTTTTACAGTCCTCGGTTCATTCTTACCATGAACTTTAAAACTAATTGTAATTTTGGAGCAGCATCTCTGGGTTGATGTGCGGTGGTAGTCCTGTTAAGATGGATCTGTTTGTCAGTGATATTTTTTGTCTACCCTTCTGTTCTCTTACAAAATTCAATTATTTTCTTGGTTCTTGCTATAGACTGGTGTATATCCATGTGGTACTTTTCAGATGGAATTCATGTCATAGATCACAGCACTGGGGAAAAGTGCTTCAGTAACATCCAGCATGTATGTTAGCCTGGTTTTAAGCTCAGAGTAATTTTTACTTTTGGTGCCCTTTCATGTGGCTCTGCCTTGTATTTCTGTAGCTTTTCAGGCTCCTGTGTACTTCCTTAACTTTAGTTGGCAAGGGGACAAAACTGACCTGCTTTATTGCTCACCGCCTCCCTCCTTAATTATAATGACAGACCTGAAGCCTTCATAATGCTGATGAAGACTGGTCAAAAACCAGTCTGGTGAAAGCTGGGTGTTGCCTAGCAGTTTTCAGACACTTTTCAGAGTTGTTATGAATTAGAAAGTCAATTCCAGCAATGTAGAATGTGGAAGCAGCTGAACTAATGACTCAAGACATCTAAAACCACACTGTGTTTTCTGGAGTAGCATCAGCTTTGTTCTTATTTCACTTAAGTTACAAGATAGAGAATTGCAGTGTGTTGTCTGGTAATTCCCAGTTTTGGCCTTACAGCTTTCCTTAAACTATAGATAGAGTATTTTATCTTGGATGTTTTTTTATATTGAAAGGAATGGCTGTTGCTCAAGAGATTCAGAAAATGACAGGTTGTGATTCTGATATGTCTGCCTCTAATTACCAGTATGTAAAAGCTGTTCTGAGGTGGAATTGGGTAGAGAGGCACTCGAGTAACCAAATGCATTATGTTTCAATGAGAAGTGTGCATGATGCTCCTCTGCAGAGTGGTGTAGGGTACAGTGCTCTGGATGATGTGTGCGGGTAACACTTGGCTTTTTCTTTTTGTCCCATCTGTTCCATTGCATGGGCAGGGCTTCATTCAGGTGCATGAGGGTAGAGTATAAATGGATTAATTGCTGCTTGCAGAGCAGAATGTAGATGGTGTAAGAGGCAGTCAGAAGAATGTCAAGGAGTGTGTGCGTCATGTACTGATCTGAGTCTAGCTTAATGGTCTCGTAGGACCTGGATTTAATAATAAATTATATTCTGAGACCAAGTATGGTCTTCTGTTATTTGAATAGTTCTAAGTAAAATGATTGACATCTCTGTGGTGCTGTTTCTCAGGAAACTTTAGAAAATGTAAGCTGTGTCCAGACAAATAGCATTGACAGCTTAGAAAACGTGAACAGCCATTTGTGTTGGACTGTCTTATGCTTTGATCTCTGATGCTCTGGGTGGGCTGGGCTGGTACTCTCTGGAAGCATTTTTTTTTTTTTTTTTATGTCCTCAGTGCAAGTCCCAGGCTGGAATCACTTTTAGTTTAAGTAGGAGCAAAACTGAAACTCTGAAATTTGTTTTCCTCCTTGCTCCACAAGGGCATTTGGAACACAAATGAAAAAATGTTTTTTAGCTCTTGAGAGAAGGGAAGTGGCTTGACTAGAAGAGTTGTTAAGAGTTGATACATTCAGATATGTGTATGTGGTCTTGCTCATTATGTGCAGTGACATCTTTCATGAAGTCTTTGTCAGTTTTAAGATAAGTCTGGGACAGGTGGCTCAGCAAACTAAGAGCAGTGTGACTTGGCATTCCTGAAAATTAATCTTTTGTAATGAATAGTCCTGAACTGAACAATGTGATAGTGTTGGACTCTGACATCTGCAAATATCCCATTTGCTGTTTCTCCCAGTAGCACAAGCTGTGTCTTAGTCTCCTCACTGTTCTCCAGAGCTGTTTGTTTTCTTCTATAATGGTTTTCTTGTGTGTTTACTGTCCTTGGATTTTTCTGTGAAGCAGATCTTTGCAACCGCTTGGTTTTCTGAAATATTGGCTGCTCAATGATGTAAGCTCAGCCTACTGCTGTACAAAAGGCTGGGAAAATGCAAGACCCAAGTTACCAACAGGGTTTCTTTCTCCAGAGGAAACAAACACTGTCTGAGGGATTTAAAAGTTCGTTTAGTATTTTTTCACTGATGCTGTGATCTGGTTGAAGCAACACGTAGTAGTCAGGGTAATGTCTCAACAGGTGAGTGGCAACAGGGATGTGAATTAGGAGTGAAGGCAGAGGGAAGGTGGTAGGTATGTATCCTGTGCTGATGTGGGCCCTGGGAAGTGCTCAGGATGCTGCTCTGTAGCATGTACTGTAGCTTGTACAACCCTTTCCCTCCTAGTGAAGAGACTTGTCGGACTGAGTTCATATTGGTTCTACGCGCTGTGCTTCTCGGCAGCAGAATAACCTGTGGAAATACCTTCTTTTGAACAGGTATGAAGTTCCCAAGCCAAGTGAGGATGGTCCAGAGCATGTTACACTCTCTGTGTACTTTCGGGAAAAGACAGTGAGGCAATCCAGCAATACTTCAGGGACTGTACTCTTTGGTCAGCCACTATTAATATCTGTGCCAAAGCACAAGCTCACTGTGGATCACTTGTACAGTGTGGTTTTGGAGCAGATCAGGTAAGTCATCTCTATACCTTTGAATCTCATTTAGAGTTCTAGCAGTCACTTATTCAGCTATGCTGTAATAGGATCACTGCTTCCTTGTTAACAGGAAGAAGTTTTTTTCTTGATTTGTGGCATATAAACCAAGACTTGCATTGCATTAGTGTCTGGAGGCCCCAGGGACATTTCAAAGTCCTGTTTTTCTGGGCTCTGTAGAAGGAGTCACCAAGAGAATGGTGGTGGTGATCACAAGGGAAGCCACTTGCTCAGTATTGCCACAGTGGTCAGGAGCAGATCTCGGGCCATGTTCTTGGGGCTCACAAAGGGGCCCGCCATAACTGACTTTTGCCTTTTCCATCTCCTGCTAGTAAAACCTGGAACAAGCAGTGAGAAGAGACTTACTGAATTGTTTGACTTGTTCTGGTCAATAGATGCTGCTGTACAGGGTGGGCTCTGGTTTGCTGAGGGGGTTTGGATAACAAGAACTGATGATGGAGAGGGGTGCTGCTGTTCTGATGTGCAGCTTCTGTATTAGTGTGTGATAAACATATTCCCTCTCTTCAGCCGCTATGTGAAACTCCCTTTGGCAGAAGAATACTCTGCACCCTGCACAGACAAAGGAACCTGCAATGGCTCCAATTGTGTGGCTGAAGGTAAAGTCCTTTCAAAATTGTCTGGAAGCTTTTCAGCACTTAAAAGATTTAACATTTGGTTTGTGCTGTGTGTATTTGGCTTGAGCTCTAGCAGATTATTTTTTCACGAGTAAACTACACTATTGCATAGGACTTCTACTTGTTATGGTGAGAGTTCTTGTAGACTGTTTGCCTTCCAAGGGAGATCAGATCTGTGTGAGCAGCAGCAGGAGAACAAGGTGTGGTGTGCATTTGTCTTGACCAGTGTTAGGGAAATCCTTGCTTCCTTATCAGATCTTGAGGTGATTCCTTCCAGAGGCAACTCTTTTCCCAATATGCTCTTTGGTGTTGAAAACTGGCCTATTGGGTCACAAAGACAATCTCTGGAGGAATACAGAGGAAATAGTGTTTTCTGTTCTTGGATTTAGAATCTTGAGGTCTTGTTCCCAGGTTAGATTCTTACAAGGAAGCTTTTAATACTGATGCAAATACATCTCCTTCTATGACAAGATGACATGACTATTGGATGAGGGAAAGGCTGTGGATGTGGTCTACCTGGACTTCCAGAAAGCATTTGACACTTCCCCATAGATTGCTAATGGAAAAACTGGCTGCTCATAGCCTGGATGACAATATGATCTGCTGGATCAAGCACTGGCTGGATGGATGAGCCCAGAGAGTAGTGGCCAATGGTATTAAATCCAGCTGGTGGTCCGTCACAAGTGGCATTCCTCAGGGCTCAGTGTTGGGGCTGTTTCTATTTAACATCTTTATTGATGATCTTGATGAGGACATAGACTCTATCATCAGTAAATTCGCAGATGACACTAAGTTAGGTGGGAGTGTCGATCTGCGTGAGGATAGGGAGGCTCTCCAGAGAGACTTAGACTGGACTGTGGGCCACTGTTAATGGGATGAGTTCCAACAAGGCCAAGTGCTGGGCCCTGCGCTTGGGCTGCAACAACCCCATGCAATGCTACAGGCCTGGGGATGTGTGGTTGGAGAGCTGTCTCGAGAAGAGGGATCTGGGGGTTCTGATAGACAAGCAAATGAATATGAGCCAGCAGTGTGCCCAGGTGGCAAAGAAGGCCAACATTATCCTGGCCTGTATTAGTAATAGTGCGACCAGTAGAAGTAGGGAGGTGATTGTCCCCCTGTACTCATCACTGGTGAGGCCTCACCTCGAGTACTGTGTTCAGTTCTGGGCACCTCAGTACAAGAAACATATTGAGGTGCTGGAGTGGGTGCAGAGGAGAGCAACGAAGCTGGTCAAGGGACTGGAGAATAGATCATATGAGGATCATTTTAAGGAGTTAGGTCTGTTTAGTTTGCGGCTGAGTAGAGTCCTCATCACTCTCTACAACTATCTGAAGGGACATTGTGGAGAGGTTGGTGCTGGTCTCTTTTCTTGGGTAATTAGTGATAGAACTAGAGGGAATGTCTTCAAGCTTAAACAAGGTAGGTTTAGACTAGGCACTAGGAAGAAGTTCTTCATGGAAAGAGTGGTGGGATGTTGGAACAGGCTGCCCAGGGAGGTGATTGAGTTGCTATCCCTGGACGTGTTTAAGCATCACTTGGATGTGGTGTTGGGAGATATGGTCTAGGGGTGAACTTGCAAGTAGGGTTAATGGTTGGACACGATGATCCCAAGGGTCTTTTCCAACCTGAATGATTCTGTGATTGTGTGATGATTTACCTTTCCTCTTTGGAATAATTCACTTATACTGCTGTGAGAATAAAAACTGGAAACAAGTTAAATGGGAAATTTTAAATGAGGAAATAAGAGTGCCTATTTTTCCCAAAGAAAGGAATTAACTTCCCTGCAGAGTTACATGTTTCCTTCTGTAAAGATACCCAGCTGCAGCCTTGCTGATTCTCTCTTGGGTGTGCTATCAGAAGGTGCCATTGTTAACCTGCTGTGAACTGAGCACTCTCCATTGTGTCTGATGCTAAGATATAAACCCCAGCATATTGCTTGGCATCTGGTTTGCTAACCACTGTATTCCCTGGCAACAGGCCAGAATCAGTCTCAGCTGGAGTTAGGGACAAGAATGAGCCAGTGGGAATGTGAAGGAGGTTGATGCAATAAAGGCCTCAGACCCAAAGTGACATTAGCACAGATTTATTTTCTGTCTTTTCATTACTTTCTGAGTAATGTGTGTATCTTGACAGGCTCATGCAAACAGCTGTCTGTGTGAGGTGTCAGTCTCAACTCTCACTGAAGCTCTTCAATATTGTGCTTGTTTTAAATTTTACCAGGTGACATTGAAGAGATGGAGCATCAGGATGGTGGACAAGAAGGCAAGGAAAAGCTGACAGGAGCTGATCCCTGCCACTCTGAGGGCTGCATGCAGATCGAGTCAGCAAGAGACCTACAGCCTTGCAAGAAGCAGCATTTCACTTTTAGCCTTGTGAATTCCTCTGGGACTTCTGAGATAAACTCCATTGTAGAAGGAAAAATCTTAGAATTGAATGGTAATTATTGTCTTGCTATCTTGTTTGTTGGTTTTTTTCTTACACCTTTGCAATAAGTATTTCTTCTTTCTTGTAGCTTTTTCTGCAATTGCTATTGACCTGGATTCTGATACACGGAGGCTACTTTTTGATGAGCAGGAGGCACAGGTTGTAGTATGCTCCTTTCATAAATGATGTGTAAACTTGCATGTACTTCAGATTACAGTAAATGGTGACATGCAGGTGTAGCTCCTTTCATAAAACTTGTACTCAGCAGCATGAGATACTTTTACTTAAAATCTTGTAGTGATGTCTATAGATCTATAATTGCTGATCTGTTTCCAATGTGTTCTGGAAAGCAGATGTTTTGATTCTAAAGCTAAGTAGTCTAGTTCATAGTCCACTCAAAAAACAAACCAAACCTCAAAAACTCAAAAGAAACCTGAAAGCAAATTCCTAGAGCCTACCAGAAAGCTCAGTATTCTTTCTGTAAGTGTTCTGCTGGATGGTGTTTTATAGCAGAATAACCTATTGTTACTTTTTTTTTGCAAAAAAACCCAAACAACAAACAAAGAGATCCACCAACTCTGCAGTAAGAACACAGTGTTTTCTCATGGGACTATTTGTAATACAAGAATGGAGTGACTGGAAGCTTGAGATGCTTGTGTGGGTGGGGAAGGGGAAGGCAGAAATGGGCAGCATGGTGAAGGTGAGCATGTTCTTTTTCATGATTTCTAGGACTTAATAGTATATGGAATTGAATAAAATGTGTATCTCTTTCACTAGGCATTTGAAAAACATGGAAGTATGCTACAACCACAGAAGAAGAAGGCTGTGGTAGCCCTCAGAGACTGCATAGAGCTCTTCACTACTATGGAAACACTTGGTGAACATGACCTATGGTAAGAAGCTCTGCCTGCCTTGTTTAGTGTAAAATGCTGTAGTTATTTGGGTTTATATTATTTAGTATGGGATTTTGATAATTTCCCAGGTTTGTCTTTGAGAGGTCTGTCAGTTTTGTGTGAAGTCACTGACTCAATAGGCTGCAGATGTGGGTTAATAAAGAGTATCTGTTTCCTGACTTTTTTTTTTTTTTTAATAACGTGTCAGTGGGCATGTAGCTGCCAAAGATCAGGCATTCCTCAGCACACATCAATCTTCATACATGTCAGAGGAAGGAGTTGTGGTAACAATGAGTGAAATCACGTGGCTACCTTAGGGTTTAATTCTGTATTATTTCTAGCTTGATTTAGTCCTTGCCCACTTCTAACTCTACCAAAAATTGCTGGTCTAGGGGGGGCTAGGTACAGCAGATACTAAGTGACCAAAATGTGAGCATGTGTGTGCAGAAGATACTTGGAGGTTGGTTGTTAGCTGTGCAAGAAAAGAACTTGCAGTGTAGTAGATTATTATTTATTATTAATTTCCAATTAAATGCTATAGATTTTTTCAGCTGTTACCTATTTGAGCTGTACCAGGTGATGATAAAGTAATGGGACCTTTAAACCTTTTTTATTTACAAAAGAATTTTTTTTTCTTTTGCGATGTTTAGTGAAGGCACTTGCCATAGGACATTTTGCCTAGAAAGAGAAAGCAAGTTGCAATTGCAGAAACCTCTGAGGAGGTGTGTCCACCTGTGTATTCCATGGCCAAAATGCCTTCTGTAGGGCAGGGGCTGTACTGCCCTGGAAGGGCATCATTCAGTGCAAGGCCAGAAGCTTTTCTTTCAACATAGTCATTAATTTCCTTTTCTGTTACTCTTTCCTCAGGTACTGCCCTAACTGTAAAAAACATCAGCAGGCCACAAAGAAGTTTGACTTGTGGTCTTTGCCCAGGATTTTGGTAGTGCATTTAAAACGCTTCTCCTACAGCAGATACTGGAGGGATAAACTTGACACTGTTGTGGAATTCCCTATCAGGTAGGATTCTTCCCTCAAGCTAGGAAGAGCTTGATAAAGTTGGTCAAGAGAAATCTGTTTCTGATGTTACTGTTGGGTAGGCTTGTAGGGTTGTTTTTTGGTTTGTGTGTTCTGGGTTTTTTTGTTTGTTTTGTTTGGTTTTTTTTGTGTGTTTGCTTTGGTTTTGCTTTGTTTTTTAATTGTAACCTTGATCAGTTTTACATCTCAGAGAACACTAGTTATTAGCAGGTCCTGTTTCTTATTAGGTTAAAACCATGTGATTTTGCTGAACTGAGAATTTCTAGAGAGCATTTAGCTAATTTTTTGAACAGAACTGCACTTTTGTACTTGTACAATCCTCTGTCCTATGATGAAAGCATGCCTCAGTCCTATGCTTCTGCTTGTCAGCATCCTGCTACAGGATGAAGCCTATTCCTTGCTACTCCTGTCTCCCTCTGAACTGCCTTTTATTCAGCACCTCCCTCTACTAAATCTTTTGGTAACTCTTGATGTGTTTGCCAGGACCTGCCTTGTGTGGGAGGGGTGATGTGGCTGGTCCTTACACTGATAACACATGGCCATTTAGCAACAGAGTACAGCCCTTCTCCACTGGTGCTGCCTGCCTGCAGAGCTTCACTGCTGTCATCCAGCACTTCTTGGAAAGTGCTGGTTACTGATGTACTGATACTTTTGGATTTCCTTCCAGGGGTTTAAACATGTCTGAGTTTGTCTGCGACCCAAGAGCAGGTTCATATGTGTACGACCTCATTGCAGTTTCCAATCACTACGGAGCTATGGGAGTGGGCCACTGTGAGTAACTGCTTCTGTGTCCTTTGTGTACAAGGAAATAGAGGTCATGGGAGGGCTCTGTGCATTGGAGACCTGCAGCAGCCTCACCAAGGGTGTGTACTGCAAAACTTGCTGTGTTCTGTATGCCGGTGAATATCATACTGGAAGGTAATGTCCTTCCTGTTAGGATTTGCAGAGCAGCCAGCCAGGTTGTGTAGTCTGTAGCTGCCTGAGATCTGACTGGTGCCAGTGGGACCTTAGTTGGTAGTCATTCAAGTGTGTGATGGTGTTTTCCAGTTTATTAGTGAAGTCAAGATTTATCAATGTCAAACATGAAACTCTGGAAAGAAGCCTCATACTGGAGAATGCTGTGAAGTCTTCAGGTAAGCTGCCAGTTCAGCTCCAGGACTGAGCTGCTTGCCCAGCAGCACCTCTGAAGGCAGCCTCCTGTCCAGTGTGGGTGCAGCATCACAGCTGCAGAGCAGAGATTGCTGGCAGTCAAGCCAGCCAATCAGGAGCTTGCCAGGTTTCCTCGGTGGTAAGACAAGGTGTGACAAGCAGCAGTGACATGTAGGCCAGGACTACTCAAGACTGAGCAGAGGACATTCCTTGTCATGAAGCTGGACCTGATACCTTTCTGTATTTCCTATCCTGAATTTTGTTTGCTGTTACAGCAATTTAAAGCACTTTCTTTTTTCCCTTTTGTTTTCCTTTGGTCCAGGCTTTTTCTAAAACAAGCCACAAACAAACATGTAGTTCTTGGGAACTCTTGGGGACACAGCTGGCACTAGCTTGCAGTAGAATATCTCCATCTTTGCAGTGACAAGGACTCGCAGAGTGGGGAAAATGTCCTGCCATCAGGAGGAAAAATCTTTGATAACACCTATCAGACTTGTCATACACAATGACATCCCCATTACTACCTCAG
>VYZU01091201.1:36807-57167 GCA_013401355.1 Ceyx cyanopectus | reverse complement strand
TTATTATATATATTTATATCTTGTTCATGAAAGATAGACATCAAAATTGGTAAAAATGTTTTTATCATCCTATTTAATCTTGAGCAATATACTCAGTTGGAAACAGAAAACTCAGTTTTTATTGCATTGGTGGGTCCTTGGGAACAGGCAGGTAGTAATTTTTTGGGAACATCATCAAATTACATTGGGAACATTGGGAAAATTTATTTGCAGTGGGTTTGCCAGCAAGTTTTCTGTGAGAAGGCTTGAAAATCATCCCTTCCTTGCTATTGGTTGCTCCATAATCCATAAAATAAGGCTCATGAATTTATTATTTGCCCTCCTAGCTCTTAAATCTGACTTTGTGTTGGCTTCAAAGGTTTTAAGACTATAGGAGAAGCATTTGAAATTACCAAGGTATTGTCCTGAATCATGATTATTTTCTAGTTTGGAGAAATACAGCCCAGGAATTGTTATTTCCAAAGTGATTTAACATTTATCTTGATCCAGAAGATATCCAGAAGACTTAGGTTATGATCAGTTTATAACATGAGAAATTATTCTTGGGGTATAAAAATGCAATTTGATTAATTTTATTTTTAATATTCAGCTGCCAGTTCTTTCCCTTCTCTCCTGAAGTTTTCCAGTCAGTAAATATTCAATATATTATTGCTTCTGGGATGGTAAATATCATTTTGCTCAGCTATTAATTCAAGAGTGAAGCTCCTGGAAGCTCTAATTGGTGCTGGAGCCCACACTCCCTCCCTCCAATCCATCCAAAGCCAGGGTTCTCCTGCTGGTGTTTGCAGGGCTGGATTAGGAGAGGAAAATGCTTTTATTTCCCCAGGTTTTGTCCTCTGAAGCCTTTGAGGATAGAAGTGTCTTGTGCTTGATGCTGGCATAGTTCCTGGGCTCTGAAAAAAGGGATTTTTCTCCATCTATTCTCTGGCTGGGGGGAGATTTTCTTCTGGGTGAACTCCTGTTGTCCTTGGCTGTGTCTGTCTCTGCTCTGATGCTTCATACCCTTCCTTTTTCCCAGGTTAAAAAAGACTTTTTATTGTCACCACTGCTGCTTTTCAGGCTCCCTACGTGGAAATTTTGGCTGCAGGCAAAAACAGAGAAGAGCTGGGCTCGGGCTGTGTGACATAACAGGAAGATTTTGTGTCCTTTGGATCTTCTCTTGTGCTATTTGACAGAGATTTTTTGGGATGTAAACTCCAGATTCATTTGCACTTGGGTTTCCAGAGGCTGAGCTGCTCTGGGTGCACCTGTAAGGAGCAAATCCAGCCCTCAGAGCTGGAGGATGGGGTGAACAGAATTGCTGTGTGGGAGCAGAAAATCAGCAAGTTTCAGTTAACCAAGTGCCTCCCTTGCAGGGTTCAGCAGTTGCCTTTTGATTTTGTTTCTAATTTAACTGTTGTATATTCAGGAATTAACTTTCAAGTGCCAACTGTTCAGTGAGTACCATGGAAAAAAGCTTATTATTTTAATACTTCACCACTTGTCAGGCACACGTGGCAGGAGAGCAGCAGTGCTGCCAGAAATGGAGATGCAGAGGAAAGAGCAACAGATTNTTTTTTTTCTTTTTTTTTATGCAGAGGGAGCTGTGGGGCAGTGGCCGTGGAGTTGTTCACGTCCTCATTCAGTTCCTCCTCTGGCAGAACAGCTTCTAGGAGTCATTTGTTTTGCAACAGCTTTTCCTGTCTCTCTTTTTTTTGTCTCTTAGGGTTTTGTTTTTTTTCTGTTCCCATTTTCATTTGATGGCAAGAAGCTGCCAGCCACGTGAGCTGAGTCAGGAGTGTGAGGAGCTGGTAGCAGCATCCTCACCCACCTTCCTTGTCTGACTGCAGGGGAACAGCAAAACCTCAAGGCCTTGGGATAATCCCAGGTTCTGGAAAGGANTTTTTTTTTTGGGGGGGTGGCCTCCCAACATCACTCAGGATGGACACAAAGATGGGAATCACTTCTCCCTTTCAGTTGCCTCAATCACAAGATCACACCAAACCTTCCTGTAGTCTCTGCNTTAGGGTTTTGTTTTTTTTCTGTTCCCATTTTCATTTGATGGCAAGAAGCTGCCAGCCACGTGAGCTGAGTCAGGAGTGTGAGGAGCTGGTAGCAGCATCCTCACCCACCTTCCTTGTCTGACTGCAGGGGAACAGCAAAACCTCAAGGCCTTGGGATAATCCCAGGTTCTGGAAAGGAAAAGGAAATTGGAATTATGATTGCAAAGCTGGTTGCAGGGTGGCTGGACTAGGTGACCTTGAAAGGTTTTTTCCACCCCCAACCACTCCGTGATCATGACAACGTTTCCAACTCTCCTTTTTCCTCCTTTAGAGGCTTCATTCTTTTAGGATTAATTCATTTTAGAGAGATTTTACATGGGGTTTTACCTCTAAACAGCTCTCTCTGCACCTCCTGCCTTCCTTCCACCAAGGATAAGTGGATCCATTTTATTAAGTGGATAAATCCAGGCTGTTTTGAGCCTGGTTCTGATTGCCTGAGGATTGGGAAAGCTTCACTATTTTCCTACTCCCTTCTCTGGGTGATGGGATATGATAATAAAACCCAGTGAACTTTGCTTCCAGAATCGCCCCTTCAGCAGCCTCAACGTTGACACTAATCTCTATTTTTTTAATATTTTTTTTTTTCCAAATATTCCAATACTTGGCAAACTCTGCCTGTGGTTTCAGGCTTTAGCTGTCAGGAGATTATTTATGATGGGTACTGATGCTTCCAGTGGAGGATTTATCTTGGAGCTTTGCCACGTGTTGCTTATGCTGGCCCTGAAAACACAGCAATTGGTTTGTCTGGAAGGAAAAAGAACTGGCATAACCAAAAGCCTCCTTTTTCAGTTCCTTTTCCAAAGGTATTTGAAGCATCCTCGTTTGTTTCAGATCCCTGCTTGCTAAAAACCAGCCCTCAGTGCAAGAGAAGTGACTGTATGTGGTTAAATCCATATTTAATTAGAGAAAAACATGCTTGCTGCTATGGTTTGTGTCTATTAAACTGTGGTCAACTAGTAAAAACTTGTGTTTAGCTTAAAAAGACACCACTATTTACAAGTTTAGTGTGTGCACAAAGCCTGGTTGATATAATAATTTGAATTTTTATTTTTTTTTCTTGTCAACCTGCTGATAATCAGATGATTATGATGATTCTTCTTGGGGTTATGAGTGCTTCATTATGTATTTACCTCCTTGGGATTATTAATGCTCCCTGATGTATTTCCTTCATGTCTTTGGATGGTGCTTTTTCTCATTGAAGTTAAAATGATGTAGGAATATGGAGGGAAATCAGCACCCACAGCCAGTCTGAGGCAGAACCTTCATCATTCAGATGCTGAAAATGCAACAGATACTGGGCTGAAATGATATTGGATTAAAATACAACAAATTCTTCCCTTCCCAGGCACGTGGAGGCTGGAAATTTTGAGCAGAGTGTTCCCTGGGCTCTGGGTTTCCATCTCCCCTCCAGTTATTTCAGCATCACCAGCGTGTCAGTGACTTGGTGACCAAGTCTTAGGAGCTGCCACTGAAGGTACCTCCTTTCAGTGAGATATTTGGGGGTTTTTTTTTACCCCAAAACTTGGATGTTTCCTCTTTTCTGTGTTCTCATTGAAATGCAAACACGTACCCAACGCCTGTAATTAAAGCAGCTCACAGACCAAGGGTTGCAAAACACTTGCTTTGCTCTTTTCATGTCCTCAGTTATTTTGTGTGTGTGTGTGTGTCCAAATGCCAAAATACTGTTAATTTGAGAAGTCCTAGAAAAAGCTGAGATGCTGAAATAGTCATCATTAGGAGAGCCTTTCTCCTGGCCATATGCTAATTACCTAATTACTCCTATTTCATGGCAATATTTTCTCCACAAGACTGGGAAGTGCCTGTCTGGGAGAGGCTGTTTGATGTTGAGCAGATCCAGGCTGATGCCCATCAGGCAGTGGGGAGACCACAGGCAATTATCTTCATTAAGGTTTTCTTTGACCCAACATAATTCTCCCAGATGTATTGAAAGTAAATACAGGGTGATTTATAAAGCTCCAATTAACACCTCTTTGCTTTCTGCCCTCACTCAATTTCTTCAGGGTTAGTGGAAGCTTCTGGTGTTTGAATGGTTTTGGGCAGAGAGGGGGGGTTGGAATTTGGCTTCTCACTAAAATCCTGATGAGGAATTCTCTTCCTTACCTGTGGTGGGTGGGTTGGGGGGTTTTTTTCCCCCTCTATCTCATCTTGAAAACCTTATGTAGACAAAGCAAAGCCAACCCAGCTCTTAGCTGACATCATCCCAGTTGTATCTGTGCCTCCACTAAAGCTATAGGACAGCAGCTGGAGCACTTCCCAGTCCATAATATATGTCCTGCTACCAAGCAATGTGCCCTGAATCCCTGCCAGATGGATTGCACTGTGACACATTAATTTCTCTGCTTTGAATAGCACGTGGCTGGGGATAATATTCCCAATGAAATATTGGAGCCAGAAACAATGCAGCAGAAAAAAAAAAAGATTTTTGGTTGAGGGCTTCAGCAGTTCTGGGGTAAATGAAACAAATCCCAAAATCCCAGCCTTGTGTGGATGTAGAAGATGAAAGGGGTTTGGATCTGGGTACTTGGGGAGGAGTTCAAGGAGGGGGCAACCCTGGCAAATCCTTCCCACCATCAAAAACCTGCAGTTCAGGAGCTTTCCTTTCTTTTGGGGTGTCATGTGGAGAAGTGAGCTGTGCATTGGATGTTTTGGTGCTGGGGGTTTAAGCAGTTGGAGAGAATGAATGAGTTGGCTGCTGTTCATCTCTCACTCTGAAAGAGGTTGACTTGGTGGATGGAAAAGTGCTGCTCTTGGAATCCTGATGGGTTTAAAATCTGGATAGGAAGGAAAAAAAACCCCTTTATCTACTCTTCAATGGCAGAAGACCATGAGATCATGTATTGAGGGCAAGGTGCTGGCCCACTGGGGAGGATGATGGTTGTTTTACCCCAGCAATTAAAATCTGATGGTGTTGGGCATTCTTTTCCATCTTCACTGCTTCAGAGACAGGGCAAAATTAGGAAAAGCTTTGGATGCTGCAGGTAGTTATGGCTCAGCAGAGGTGTGAGTTGTGCTTGTGAAATACCTTTTTGCTTGTGGAGCCTCCTTTCTGGAGGGATTCCAAACCCACCTGGACAGGGTGATCCTGGGCCCCCTGCTCTGGGTAACCCTATAGGGGCAGGGGGGTGGCACCAGATGATCCCTGGAGATCCCACCAACACCCACTGTGAATGATATGAAAACCCTCTTTTCAGGTGTTAGTTGGGACTCATCCTTTACTCGGTGGCACCACTTGAGTCGTTCTGGTGCATCTTAAGGTTCCAAGGAAAACCCACACCTTAACCTGGTTTTTTTTTCCCCCCCTTTTCAGCACTGCCAACATGACGACCTGACGAGAGGCCGGTCCCGACTCGGGTTCCGATGGGAAAGGATCCAATATGAGTGTCAATGATGTGGGAGGAAGGCGCCGCTTGGAGGAGAGCGACTACACCCTGCACATCTACCCCGGGAGCCTCGCCGAGGGCACCATCTACTGCCCCATCAGCGCCAGGAAAACCTCCACGGCCGCCGAGGTGATCCACGCCCTCATCTCCAAGCTCCAGCTGCAGGAATCCAAGTGTTACGTGCTGGCAGAAGTGAAGGAGTTCGGAGGGGAGGAATGGATCCTCAATCCCACCGACTGCCCGGTGCAGCGCATGATGCTGTGGCCTCGCACCGCCCTGGAGAACCGCCTGGGGGGGGAGGATTATCGTTTTCTCCTGAGGGAAAAGAACCTGGACGGCTCCATCCACTACGGGAGCCTCCAGTCCTGGCTGCGGGTGACGGAGGAGAGGCGCAGGATGGTGGAGAGAGGGTTTCTCCCCCAGCCTCCCCAGAGGGACTACGACGATCTGTGCGGCCTCCCGGATCTCAACGAGAAGACGCTGCTGGAGAACCTCCGGAACCGCTTCAAGCAGGAAAAAATCTACACTTACGTGGGCAGCATCCTCATCGTCATCAACCCCTTCAAATTCCTGCCTATTTATAACCCCAAGTACGTCAAGATGTACGACAACCATCAGCTGGGGAAGCTGGAGCCCCACATCTACGCCGTGGCTGACGTGGCTTACCACGCCATGCTCCAGAGGAGGAAGAATCAGTGCATCGTGATTTCGGGGGAGAGCGGCTCGGGAAAGACCCAGAGCACCAACTTTTTGATTCATCACCTCACCGCCCTCAGCCAGAAGGGATTTGCCAGTGGAGTGGAGCAGATTATCCTTGGAGCTGGCCCGGTGCTCGAGGTAAAGGAAATGGGAATGATCCCGGTGTGAAAAATTCCAACCCAGGAGTTGTTGAGGTTCCAACCCCAGAGTTGTTGAGGTTTTGTTTGGCAGCTGAGCTGGGGCTACCCAGGAAAGGCTGATAATGAAATTGGCAGGAACAGGAGGTTGTGTTTCTGCTTCAAAAAAAAGGATAAATAGAAGTAGGGTAACAAGGGTGAGTGCTGGGCTTTCCAGCTGGAGCAGGGCAGTCCCAGCATGGATATGGATACTGGCTGAGAGCAGCCCTGGAGAGAAGGGTTTGGGGGTGCTGGGGGGGTGAGCAGCTCAACGGGAGCCCTCAGGGAGCTCTGGCACCCAGAGAGCCAATGGTGTCCTGGGCTGCAGCCAGAGCAGTGTGGGCAGCAGGTGGAGGGAGGGGATTCACCCCCTCTGCTTCAGAACCCCCTGGAGCTGCCTCCAGAGCAGGGCCAGGGGGATGCTCAGAGGCTGGAGCAGCTCCTGTGAGGACTGCTGAGAGAGTTGTGGTTGTTCAGGCTGGAGAAGAGGAGGTTCCAGGGAGACCTTCTTGTGGCTCCCAGGATCTGAGGGGGCTCCAGGAAAGCTGGGGAGGGACATTTTGATCTGTGGGGCAGGATGGATGAAAACCAGAGCTGGGTGGATTCATCTCAGCCATGAGGAAGAATTTCTTCTTTCCCAGGAGGGTGGGGAGAGCCTGGCCCAGGGTGCCCAGAGAGGTGGGGGCAGCCCCATCCTTGGCAGTCTCTCAGGCCAGGCTGGATGGGGTTCTGAGCACCCTGCTCTGGTGGGAGGTGCCCCTGCCATGGGCAGGGGGTTGGAACTGAATGAGCTTTGAGGTGCCTTCCAACCCTGACAAACCTATGGCAAGTGGATTTGACACATTTATTCCTGCTTTTTCCCCTCGAGTGATCCTTAATACTGGTGTATCAGCTGGAAAACAGAACTGAACAGAGCCTTGCTGGAGTTCTCAGTCACCTTTCTTTCTAGTCCATGGCATCAAAGCATTGACAGCCCAGTGTACATAGGCAGGGGGGTATTTGCAGAGTTTCTGAGCACTCCACGTGCTTGAGCTGGAGAAGGGATCAAAGTAAACTCCTCACGAGGGATGAAAACATCAATTCCTTCATTGATTTACCTCCAGTTTGCCCTGTAATTCCTGGATTTTCCTTTGAGTTGCCAGTTTGGCTTGGGAAAGAGTTTTGCTGGTTGAAGGATGTGGGTGCTGTGGAATCAGCTGTGTGCAGAGAGGTGGCTCAGGGGCCACATTTCTTCTGCAAAAAACAAGTGGCTTTGCCTAAAGGACAGTAAAACCCATGGATTTGGGATGGATTTGTTCCATTTTGGGTGGGTGGTGGTGTTTTTATCTGCTCTCTGCATCTCTGTTTCATTCATGAGCTGAGGATTCAGCTCAGTGTCCAACTGTTCTCCTGTTGTGGAATCATGGAGCTGCTTCTTGCTCTGGTGACCACACGAAAAAAACCTCCTGCATTTCACTTTTTATCCTCTTGGAACATTTCCCTCTTTGGTTTTTGTTTTGCTTTTTCATGTAATTTATGGTTAGAGCATCTCTGTCTGGCTTGGATTTCTAGAGGTGGAAAAGAGGGATCTCCGTGGAGCAGGTGGTAGGAAGTTTGAGGAATTTTATTTCCTTCATTTCCTTCAATTATCCGGAGTGGATAAAATCATCCAATTGCAAAACTGCTTAAGCATCACTCAGTCCACTGAATTAAAAGGAAATATAAAAGCCCCTTAATGAAATTAACTATTCCACCACCTGAAAGATTAATGATATTTACTTTTTTTTTCCCCCCAACACTGATTTACAGTCATTAAAGTCAATCAGCTTTGTGACCAGAGGCAAGAAATCAATGAGCCACTCAGTTCTTTGCTTTTTTTTCCCCAGTTTCCTCCTATTTTCTGCCATCAAACTGCAGCTGGTTTGTAGGTGTGGGGAGTAAAAATCAGATTCCTGTTTTTCCCTCTGCTTTTGAAGCAGCAGTTTGCATTCCTTCTGTCTGGCAGCTGGATGGTTGCTCATCTCCAGCTGCCTCCAGGAGAAAGTGAGGATAATCCAGAGGCTGCTGCCCTGCCAGTGCTGCTCCCAGATAACCACAAATCACCCTGGCTCACCCTGTGCCTGCTCCTTTTTTCCTCCCCTTCCTAAAATGTCCTAAAAAAGGATCTTTGGAACAAAACTGTTGTTAGGGGTTGGGTTGCCCTTCTGGAATTAACCTTTTGATCCTTGCTCTTGGGCTTGAAATTCACTTCTCTGTAAGTTAGATGCCAAACTGTGTGTTTTAATTCTTTTTTTCCCCTTTTTTTTCCTTCTTTCCCTAATCTTCCAGACACTTTTTATCATTCCCTTGTTTTCCTTTTGCATACTTCTGCTCAGCTCTTTTTGGAAGCAGTGACATCTCTGCTTTGCCTTCTCATTAAGGGAATGGGGTTCCTCCGTGGCTCAGGTGTGTTCCCCAGACAGGTGTCTGTAGGAGGGGTGAAAAAGGAGTTGATTCCTTCAGTTGCTTTAGAAAATAAAAATGCAGCTGGTATTTTGTAGCCTGTTGGCATTCCCAGTAGGTAGTGCTTGGCACAAAAACCTTTGCAACAGCAAATTGCTTTTGAATTTCAGAAGGAAAAATGTGTTTTGTTGCTATTGGGGGCTTGACTTGGAGCTCAGTCGTGGCATTGAGGAGGCTGAAAGCTGTTTGTGTTTATCTTTGAGTGTGAAATCCTGATGGGCAGAGGAAATTGGAAGCACAGTGAGTTTTCTTTCCTAGGGATTTGCCATGGGAATGTGCAGGCTCCTTCCTCCAGAGCTGAGCTCCTGCAGCAGCTGGTAGGTGTGTGTGTGGGGTTGGGAATGGTCCCGTGCTGCCAAAACATCAGGAGATGCTGCTGAACGTTTCCAGAGCCAAACAAAGAGCTATTGAGCTGAGGTTGGGGAAAAAAAAAAAAACACCCAACAAAACAAAAATCAATTAACTAGAAGAATCGAGCGTGTCCTGGATTTTCAGCCTGGGAAAACAGGGAAAAAGGGAATTTCTGCAGCTCCTCCTGGATGTGTGAGCTCCAGGGACATCCCAGTTCCCTTATCCTGCAGGAGAAGGTCAAAATCAGCTGATTCTAGCCAGCAGATTGCAGTGGGAAAAGGCAGATCTCCAATCCAATATATCCCTGTTTTCACTTGGAATGGGCTGGTAAACTTGGAGTATCTGCCTTTTTTTGGGGGGTCTATTCAGAGCACTTAATAGGAGGTGAATTGGAGTGTATTCCCACTTGGAACTGGACTAATGAGAGGTAACCAAAGTTCGTTAACATGGATTTAATGATCAATTATCGAGCTTTATCAACATTATAAAATGAATATCTTCGTTTTATAATGAATAATGAACATTCTCTGGTTTAGTTCATGATCAGTTTCCAGTTTGAAGTCACCAGGATTTACATGGAAGGGAAAGGGAAGACTCATTTTTCTGCTCATTCTTCACTTCAGAGCAATTTTAACCTCTAAAATACCCAATTCCAACCAACCTCCTGCTTGGCTTGGAGGTTTTTTAACACCACAGCCAGGATTTGGGGTTTTTTCCTTCCCCTCCCTGGTGCTCCAGTGGGAGCAGCTCCCAGAGATCACCCAGATGATGCCTAATGGGGGAGGAATTTGTGCAGGCAGCAGGCACACAAAGGAGTCACACAGCAAAGCTCATGCACCAAATGCTTTTCAGCAGTGCTTTCAAAATGCTGTTATTCTTCAGCTGCTGCTATTTGACAGCTCCAGGCTCTCCATCAAACACTGGCTTGTTCATCTGTTTCTCTGAGGCTGAATTTTAGTCAATATTTTCACTTTAGATATTTCCTCATGTGTCCAGATTGGCCCTATCAGTAGTTGGGATGATCATTTTAATTTAATTTAAATTTCTTTTATTTTTATTTTTATTTTATTTTTATTTTTATTTTTAATTTATTTTTAAATTTATTTTTTATTTTATTTTATTTTTACTTTTTTTTTTACTTTTATCTATTTTTTTTTTTAATTTTTTTTTTCTTCTTTTTAATATTTATATTTTTCATTATTTCCTCTTCAGCAACCATCTGGTTACCCCAAAAGTCCAGCTGATTATGCTCGAGAGACAAAAAAAAAAAAAAAAAGCTCATTTGTGACCTGAGATGACTGCAGGAAGGTGGATTAGTTATTAAAGCAGGTTTAGGCAAAGCTGCCTTTTTCTCCACCCTTAAGAATCAGCAGCTTTTTGGTTTCCAGGAGAGAAATGCTCAGTAATAAAAAGACCTTTGATTTTTCTGGGTGCACTGCTCACCCTAAAGGGAGCATCCAATTGAACCTGCATGTGCAGCTTGGAATCTTCAAATGTGAGAGGTGTTCCCTTCATACTGATGGCACAGAAATTCTTCTTTATGGCACAGAAATTGGTACTGTTGCTTATTGTAGACAGGGGAGAGACAGAGAAATGTGATGAGTTGATTTCTTTTATTCCTCTTTGTCTCCAGTGACTGTTGATGTGTCTAAACCTCAAGAGCAGGGGCATCTGCACCCAGAGCAGGGTGCTCAGAGCCCCCTGGGATGGTGCCAGGGATGGAGCAGCCACCACCTCTCTGGGCAACCCTCAGAGTCAGAAGTTTCTCCTTCTCTCTCATCTAAATCTCCCTCTTGGAGTTCAAACCATCCCCCCTTGTCCTGTCCCAACAGCTCCAAACTCTGTCCCCATCTTCCTGCCAGGCCCTGGAAGTGCTGAAAGGCCCCTGAAGGTCTCCCTGGAGCTTCTCCTCTGCAGGCTGAACCCCCTGAGCTGCTCCACTCCTGCAGCCTCCAGGGTTAAATATTATTTAGCCATGAAGTTAAAGCTCAGCTGGAAGTGTGGCAGAGGGCACCAATCCTTCCCCATCTCCAGTGTCCTCCTGCCCTGGTTAAAGCTCAGGGCAGCACGTTGGGATCAGCAAATAAAACCATTGTTCCCAGTGTTTGCAGAAGGGATCTGCCTTAATTGCAGCAGCAGATCTGTCCCTTGCTTTGATTCCCTTAATTAAGATGGATGAGGGATAAACCTCCTGCCAGACTCACCCTGGGGGCTTTGTCACTGGGATTGGGGATTTGGACTTTTATGGGCAAAGGCAGGAGATGAAAGGAGAAGCTCAACCTGAAGGGTTCCTCTTGAGTTTAAAACAGCAGAGATTTTTGCTGATCATTTATTTGAAGACATATAAAGCAGAAAAAAAAAGAGATTAGATCCATTCTGCATCAGTGGGAGCAACAAATAAATGAAGCATCACTGGGTGGTTGGTGCCCCACGTGCATTGCTGCTATTCCTGTGGAAAAAGAGGTGGAACCAGGGAATCATTTGGGTTGGAAAAGATCTTTAAGGTCATAGAATCCAATAATTCCCAGCAGTGCCAGGGCACCACTGCCCCATGGCCTCAGCACCACAGCTCCAGGGCTTGGAAACCCCTCCAGGGGTCCCAGGGACTCCAGCCCTGCCCTGGGCAGCCTGGGACAGCCCTGCAGGGGAAGAAATTGTTCCTCAGATCCAACCTCAACCTCCCCTGGGGCAGCTTGAGGCTGGTTCCTATTGTCCTGGTGCTTGTTCCTTGGGAGAAGAGACCAATCCCACCTGGATCCCAGCTCCATTGCCCTTCCCTGGCCATGCTCAGATCAGTCTATCTATCTATCTATCTATCTAAATATTCAGGAAAAAGAAAAAAAAAAGACCAAGAGACCCCAAAGAGCCCAAAATACCTTTGTTATTGGTTTTTTTGCAAAATACAGGTGGAGGTTTGGAGTTGCCTCCTAAACCAGCCTTCTCCAGGAGGCTTCTCTCCACTTCTTCATGGATGCCTGAGAAATGTGTTGGAATTATCAGGCTGAACTCTGCATTTCTGGGCCAGAGTTTTCATGGTATTTGGAGGCCTCTGGGATAGAAGTAACTTTGCCAGCAGCTCATAAATTTGAGACAGGCTTTATATATATATATTTTATTTTTTTTTACCTTAGTCAGGAAATTCATGTTGGAGCTTTCTTTAAGCTGGGATTCATGGTGATCTAATCCCAGCACCCTGCCAAACCCAACCTGTAATTTTTATTTTATTTGTTTGGCGTCCCACTGCTCTTTTTTTTTTGTTTTAACCTTCGTGGTTTGGATTGCTCAGTTCCCTCCCCAGCATGTCTGCAATCAGTAAATATCTTTAATTTCTCCAAATAGCAGCTGGAAGGAAAATGTGGTGGTATTTTGCAAGAGTGGGAGATATTTTATATATATATGTGTGTTCATGGTGGTATTTTGCAAGGATTGGGAGATATTTTATATATATATTTATATACACGTACAGGCACACACAAGAAGGAAAACGTGGTGGTATTTTGCAATGGTAGATATCTTTTATTTTTATATATATATATGGTGGTATTTTGCAAGGATTGGAGGTTTTATATATATATCAAGCACACACAAATGTGCATTGCAGGTGTGGTATAAAAGTTCAAATGACTACATAATATTACATATGATATACTATAATAATGCATATAAGCTATATTAATGCAATAATTATGCACAGGCACAAATCTGCATTGCAGGTGTCATTTTGAAGCCCAAATTAATCTATATAATCAAATTTACTGTAAAAATACATGTAATATAATCTGAACACTTATATACACACAAATCTGCATTGCAGAAGCAGAAAATAATATATACAATAGTCATGTAATAATGTATGTCATATAAAAAAAAGGCTTTAAATCAGAATATTGCCACAAGTTTTAGTTTGGTGTTAAATGGGGATTAAAATAATCTTGTGGAGAGTGCAGAGACCTTCAACCTGCCTAAAAATTCACCCAGTGAGCTCAGCCACCAGCTGGGCTCCCAGTGACTTCTCAGATCAATAATTGCAAAATAATTATCAAAGCACTAACGAACCCCAGTCCCCTCCTCTGTGGGCAGCATGGGGCTGTTTCCTGAATGACCTAGTGGGCAAATAATTTGACTTTTGAAACGTTTTAGGTATAATAAATGGGCACCAAGAGCTGCTAGGCCAGGCTTGGGGGGCACAACCCCCCTCGGGGCCGCAGGTGCTGGGCCATAGGCCTCAGGGCGGCCTTGGGGTGCTGACTTATGGATCTTGCCTCCCCCTCAGGAGGTTGGGAAGGACAGAGATGTTGTAGAAACAGCCTCCCAGCAGAGGGGAGGTGTTGGGGTTTCAAACAGACACGATCTGCCTCGTGCTGGCTGGGTTTGTTCTCTGGCTCGTGCTGCTCTTCCCTCTAGGCCGCATCTGGTTTTCATCTGCTGCAGGGAAGCCAAATCGTGTCAGTGGAACTGGGGCAGCCTAAGAATCATCGACTGGCTTGGAATGGAGCTCCAGAGGTCACCCAGTCCAACCCCCATGCACTCAGCAGGGACAGCTCTGCCTGGGTCAGGCTGCTCAGAGACTCCTCCAGCCTGGCCTGGGGTGTCTCCAGGGATGGGGCCTCCACCACCTCTCTGGGCTCAGTCATCAGCACCCTCAGATTAAAGAACTTTTTCCTACTGTTTAACCTAAATCTGCTCTTTTCCAGCTTAAATCCACTACCCCTTGTCCTGTGACTGCAACCCATGTGAACAGACCCTCCCCTGCTTTCTATGGCCCCTTCAGTCACTGGAAGGTGCTCTGAGGTCTCTCCAGAGTCTTCTCCAGGCTGAACACCCCCAACCCCCTCAGCCTGTCCCCACAGCAGAGCTGCTCCAGCTCTCTGAGCACTTTTGTGACCTCCTCTGGCCACCTCCAACAGCTCCATGTCCTTGTCATCCAGAGCTGGACACAGCACTCCAGGGGAGGTCTCCCCAGGGCATAAGGCTTTCAAAAAACCCCAAAACTTAGCCTGATCTTCACCTGGTTTTTCATGGGAGGTGTGTGTGTTGATTAAATTAATCAGCCTGGGTTAATGACCTTTTTTTTACGAGAAAACCCATCATCTGATGGACAAGGCAATTGCAGTTTAATGAGGTTGGAGAGATGCTTTTTCCTTGACATGGCCATGAAATAATAAATATTGAGGTTGTGATGGGTGTTGGTGCATCCTCCCCCTGCCAGGGTGGACCTCTTGGCACAGAGCTGGTGGTCCTAGTTTCAGTGGGGCTGGAGGGTTAAGTTAAACCTGTGACAATGATTCCTTTCCTAAATAGTCAAATAATAGCCATAGGAATATATAATGCACAAGAGGGATATTAATGTGAAACAATAATTAAGAGAAAATAAATATGTGATAGCTGAGGTAAAGATACTACGTGGCATAAATAAATTTGAAATAAACCCATTATTTTCTTTATCTGCCCCTCTAAGGTTGTCATCTGGGTGTATTTTCACATGTAGTGTGGGACAGAGTGTGCTGAACCTCCCAACCATGACCAGCCCCCCTCGACTCAGTTTGGAAATTGCACTTTATTGATTGCTGGGCCTTTTAAGAATCCCAGACCCTCTTAGTGAGGGTTGGGCAATGTGCAAATGGCCTCTTTGTCTTGCTAGGAGCACTATTGACCCAGCACTTGGGTACTCCAGGAAGGGTTACTAATTATTTTTCCATTTAGGCTGCAGAATTCTTGTGGATCATTAGATTGGCTGCTTCTGTGCTCACTGTTTGGTTGGGGTTTTTTTGTTGCTGTAAAAGCTTCATAAAGATTTAATTGACTAAGGAGAATATTTGTGATGTTCTGGATTAATTGTGTCTGCTCTGCAGGAGAAATTTAGCTGGGAGAAGCAGCTTTGTGAATAACCAGCTCGTTTTACCTGCTGGCATAAGGAGTCAGGGATCAAATATTGAAGTCTCTGTGAGCTGTACATTTACATTTTGCCTTTAATGGCTGGAGTTTTTAAATTGCTTCATGGTTATCACATCTAAAGATCTTAGGTATGTGTTTTCCCAAAGGATTTAATGAAGCTTCCAGCTTTCAACT
This sequence comes from Ceyx cyanopectus, assembly GCA_013401355.1. NCBI lineage: Eukaryota > Metazoa > Chordata > Aves > Coraciiformes > Alcedinidae > Ceyx > Ceyx cyanopectus. Next base: position 41,948 of record VYZU01091201.1, on the reverse strand, counting down.
GGAAACTCCCAAAGTAAACCAGGTTGGGAAGAAGGTCTCTTGTGTATTTATACCAGGGAGCATAATGGAATTTCTTGTGGTGATGCTGATGCTCAGAATTCAGCCTTGGATTTTGGAGCACCAGTTCCAACCTCTTTTCTTCTTANTGTGTGTTGTATATTGTATGTTATTTTTTCTGCCTGTAACTAGCAGAAAGCAGCAGAGGGCTGAGAGGATTCCACAGGCAGAACCCAGGGCTCTTATTACAGTGGGATGTTTTTGTTGCTGCTAACGTGGTTTTGTTTTTCCTTCCTTACACATCATTCTCTTGGGAAAAGCAGGATTTTTTTTTTTTCCCCCACTACGCCTTGTTTCAGTTTCCACCTGGCTTTTAATTACTTTACATAGATCTATGTAATTAGGATCGTGCCTTCAGACTAGGCAGCTGATGAATTTTCAGCAGCTCCCATCACACTTGGATGTCATCCAAGGGGAGAGACAAGGAAAGAAAGGAGAGCAGCAAAACCCAGGAGAGCTGACCAGGGCTAAGAGCCTCACGTATCGGATGCCAGAGGCTGGGTGACCAAAGTCTTCCTGCTGAAACCCAGCCAGCCTGAGGTAGGACAATCCTGCTGCTGTTCTCTTTTGGGGCTTAGAAACAAGAGGATGAGGCTCAGCAAAAGAAAGGTTTCTTTCTGTGTTTTTTTTTTTGCCTTTTTGCCATGTTTTTTAGCTGCTTTTTTTTCCCAGCTTTTAGCTGTTTGGCGACAAAATGCTGGTTTTTGTGTGATTTAAATGATTTTTCATGTAGTATTTGACTTGCTGATTGAAGTCAATAAAGGAATACACTTACCAGCCTCTCTTTAAAGAGGAAAACCACGTCTCCTTAGGTGGTTTTATCCAGCTGCTGGGAGTGGGTGAGCAGAGGCAGGTAGCCCAGGGCAGTCCCTGTGACCCCTGGAGGGGTTTCCAAGCCCTGGAGCTGTGGTGCTGAGGCCATGAGGCAGTGGTGCTCTGCATTAATGGTTGATTTGAAAGGTCTTTTCCAACCCAAACAATTCCATGATTCTATTCCTTGATACCAGATAAATGCAGCTACCATAGAAATGAATACTTCTAGTGCTATTAAAATCCTGCTTATTGATAGAAAATATTTTCTTAAGCTACATTTCTTAATCCACATGAAATTGGTGACAACCAGGATTGTTCTGCACACAGCCCAGCTCTTCCTTCATCCCTCTTTGTAGCAAACTTCTCCCTCAGCATCCCCAAAACACCCACTTTTTAATACTTTTGGAAAGGACAAATGCAAATTGTCCTGTTTTGCTTCACCTGAGGGCTGAAAAAGACCCTTGGAGCAGCCACATCCTCTCCTCAGGCAGACACCTGACAGGAATAAATTGATTTTTTGAGACCTTTTTGCTCCCTAAAAACAATCCATGCCAACCATTGTTTTTCCTGGCACTTCCCAAATATTCTACTTGCTGGTGATGATTTGTTTTTTAGAGAAAATTCTCTTTTTCGACTCCACACATCAGCCTGGCTCCTGCAGATGATGCTGCAGTTTAGTAGCACTTCACATTTTGGAAGCACACCAAGAAGAATTGGAGATTATTTCTCTTAACCCCCTAGGAAAGCAGGGGAAGGGGGTGTCACAGCAAACCTTGCCCTTCCTCCTGGGGTATTTTACCCAGCAGAAAACAAATGTGGCTTTTATCATGTTGAGCACTGATATTGCTATTTTTTTTTGGAGGGGAGGGGTGTGTGTTGTATATTGTATGTTATTTTTTCTGCCTGTAACTAGCAGAAAGCAGCAGAGGGCTGAGAGGATTCCACAGGCAGAACCCAGGGCTCTTATTACAGTGGGATGTTTTTGTTGCTGCTAACGTGGTTTTGTTTTTCCTTCCTTACACATCATTCTCTTGGGAAAAGCAGGAAGGGGAAAAAAAAAAGAGAAATGTGTGTAAAATAGACAGGATTGCTCAGTGCTAAGAGATTCCAGATGGGGGAGGTGTTACTGTAGGGACACTTTCCCCTTTGCCTTTTGCTGAGAAGCTGCAGGGAAACTCAGAGCCCTGAATGTTTTGGTCAGTTTTTTAGTGTTTTTTGGGCTGTCCAAGTATGCAGTGGGAAGTTGAAACTTCATTTATGGCCCTGTGTAGAATCATTGTATTGAAAGGCAAAAAAAAAAAAAAAAGGTTTTGAAAGAACTTTGAGAGGCCTCCTGGAGCTGGAGGGTGTCCAGCAGCAGAGCAGATGCCTCTCCCAGCTTGCTGAGGAGGGATGGAAGCTGCTGGAGATGCCTCCCCAGCCCATCCAGAAAGATGATTTTTGCTTGGCCCTGGAACCTGTCAGACACTTGCTGCCTGCATCTGCTCTGGGAAAGTTTGTTCTTTCTTTGTTTGGGAGTTGTTGGCATCTCCTGGCTTGGAGAAACCACTGAGGACAGCCCAAGGCTTGACTCGGGGATGTGTAAATCCAAAGCTGAGCCCAGACTGGAGATTATCTTCTTTTTTTTGCCACCAAAATATCTGTTGTCCAGCATGAGCTTGCAGGAGAGCTCAGCACTGAGCTGCTCTTCCACCTGAATTGGAACATCTGAGCAGAGGAGCAGGGATGTGCTGAAATCTTGGGGAAAGGAGGAATCTTCTGCCAACCTTGAGATGTTGCAGATGCCAAATCCTTTTCCTTAGCTCACTGCTAGAGCATCTGCAGCAGCAGAGCTGTAAATCTCCCAAACAAACCTGTGTTGCAATGATTTTTTATAGCGTTTTAGCTGAAGTGTCTTCCATAAGTGTAGTTGATGGTGCTCTTGATATTTCCATTACATCCACTGACACTTATTCCATTAAATTACCCTCAGAATGTTCTCCAAATCACTTTTCTCTTGCTAAAAGTGATTTTTCTTCCAGGTTTGAGTCAGGCAGCTTGAACACAAAAGTGCACGAGGTCAAACTGTCTTAACCAACCCTGGTTTTTAAACCTAATTGCTGCAAAAGGTTTGTTGCTGGATTGCTCCATCCCAGGGTGAGGGTTGATGCTCCTGAGTGGTCTCAGGTTTGCTGTGGTCAGGTGGGTTGAGCACAAACATTTCATTGTGCATCTGCCCCCAGAGCAGGGTGCTCAGAGTAATTTTTTACTCTTTAGATCTTTAGTCTAAGCTCTAAAATCTTCTACCTGTAGCAGACTTGTTCTTTGACAGGGAAGAAAAACCTAGAGCTAGTATTTGATTTATTTATTATTATTATTATTAATAATAATTTTTTGTACAGCAGCAGCTGGAACTTTGCTAATTCTTTTAGAAATACTGAGTTTTATTTCATATGCTGCAGGTTTTGGCAGCCAGGAATGGGGATTAGCACTGAAATGGGCTGGGGACAGATGAGGGGAGTACCTTCAAACGTCTTGGGAATCAGTTTGAGTTGCCCAGAAATCTTTTTATGAGTGAGAAACTGCAAGATTTGAGATAAATAGATTTATATTTGTGAACCTAGGTGGTCTTTTCAAACTCCTACTTTTCCTTCAAAGTCTTCTGCTTAAGTCTTTGGTTGGGTGAGGTATTTTTGAGCACATTAGAGAGAAACTATCTGTTGGTAATAGAAAAAAAAATGAATTTGCTATAGATTTTCCATTCAAAGCTCTTGGTCACCTCTGTGGTTGGCAGTGGAAAATGGGGTTTTAGCTCCACGGGGGCAGAGAGAAATCTCACAGAGCTGCTCAGGGTCTGTTTGGCAGCTCAGGGTGCAGGTGGAGCTCAGAGTGAGCTAGAAATACTTTGTGGTTTGTGCTTTTTTACCCCTAAAAGCAGCACTGGTGTCGTTAGGGGAGGAGAACATTGACCACAGGCCAGGCAGTTAAGACCAAAAGCAGCATCTGAACTCTTATTTAATGCTGTAAATGAGATATTGAATACTATCAGGTGGCTGCAGAGATTCACAAAGCCCTGTTTGGCTTTGCAGGAAGGCAGGCTCTGGCTCCTGCTTTTTGGATTTAGGTGCTTATTTAGGTATCACATGAAAAAAAAGACATTAAAATAACATTTCAATACACTATTGTTTTTCCAATCTTTTTTTTTTTCTTTTGAAAAGGCATATTTGTGAATTTTTTTTTTTAATTCAAATGTACATGCAGAGAATTTAATTCACAGATATTCTGAGTTGAGTGAGAGTCTCATTTCCCTGGCCGCTCTGTTGCTGGGTTGAGTTTCCTTCCACCTTCCTCTCCCAGTTCCAGTCATGCTTTATGAATCCATTGGATTCACACATTCCAAGACTCACAGGAAACCAGAGGATATGAATCTTCCAGCAGCCTCTGCTCTGATATTAACCTTATTTCTTGTCTCTAGAATAAATGTGACTGAAGCCTTGCTCCCAGGGTGGAAGGGAACTGTTAATTGAAGTATTCCAGCATGGCAGAGCTGCATTAAGATTGAAGCAGCTTCATGGGATGGCTTTCTGGAGTATTAAATTCCCCATTTAAAAAAAACTCCTGTCTGCTAATGCTTTTATCTTTTGAGGTAGGAGGAGGGATTCATTTGGAGGAGGAGGAGGATTTGGTTTTCCCTCTCAAGAGTAAGTGCTGGGGGGGCCAGGTGAGGAGGAAAGCTGAAGTATTTGGCCATGAAACTCTTAATAACTCCTTTTTTTTCCCCCTCCCTCCATCCACAATATCCATCTCCCTCTGGAATCACCAGCCCTGGGTCCAGAGGGATGCTCAGCTCCTCCAGAGGAACATATTGAATTTAGCTGCCTTCCAAATGTTGAGCCTGGGCCAGTCCAAGCTTTGGGCTCCCCAAGAATTTGAGGAATGCTGGAGCAGAGCTCTGGCCACTGGGCTGCTCAGCAGCTTCCAGCCAATGAGTCAGGAAAGGGGAAGAATGGGAACAGAAGGGAATTTGTTTTAGGGAAGTCGTTATGACTCAGTTTGCATTTTCTGAGGGTGAACCCTTGTGTTCCGTCCCACTTGCAGCAGGACGTGGTGTCCTTTTGGAGGTGAAGGGACACAGAAATGCAGCCCTTTATATGTAAAAATTAAATAGATCTTAAAACACAGCTAGAATATAAATATGTATTTATAAATAGCACTTGACTTTTTCTACAGTGCAGTCATTCTGTTATCAAAACCCTCTTTAAAATATATATTATAAAAATAAATATATAAAA